>ML345570.1:0-147750 GCA_005239505.1 Nicotiana paniculata | reverse complement strand
AATCCTAAAAGCTGTCTAAGATAGTTAGTTCAGGATTAGTTGACTAAAACAAATTAGTTAACCTAGGCTTAATAGTTAGTCAAGTTTCTGATTTTAGGTAATCGAGTTGAATTAACCAAATTGAATCAGTTAACTTAGGTTAAAGAGTTAAGTTGGTGGACTTGCATTAATTAACAAGCTAAACCTAGTTGACTAATATGAACTTAATCAATTAACCTTTTAACTAATTGACTCAACCATAGTTAAGAACAACTAACAGTTTACTGAAGAACATAACTAGGGTTAACTAACCAAACTTTAAATAATAACCCAAGTGAGTTTAACATTGATTACCCAATAGTAAATTCATGGACTTCAAGGGGTACATTAGGTAACTCAATTTAGGAAATCAGATTTTTAAGGTTAAAAGGGTATTTTCTAAAGAGGAAGGTTCTAGAATAGGGGCAGTTGTCCCAAAGATAAGGTTGACAGCTGCCCTATGTAATATTTAGTACTATTTTTTAGATTTTGGATAGGAAATATTCCAAAGAATATCCCATTCCCAAATATCCTATAAATAGACCCTCTTTGTACAGATCCTGGACCTTTTTTTTACACTCTCTGAGCTGCGGAAATACAGAATATTTCTCATTTCAAAAAAAAAAAGTTATTACTAGAAAGGAAAAATATGATTTCTTTTAGAGGAATTGGTTCTCAGTTCCTTTGGGGGGTTTTCTGTTTTGGAGTCTGGTTGCTGGGAGTCCTAATTATTTCTACTCAAGATTTCTGGGTTTGGTTATTGCTGAGTATTGGTTCTCTCTGTTTTTCTATTTGTTGTTGTTGATTTCTCTTCCTTCTTGTTGTTTGTTGTTCATACTTGACCTTTATTTAGTCAAGTCTCTTGCTGGTTTTTCTTTCTCTTTAAAGGTATGTAACAGTGAACTTTATACAAAATTATTGAATTCAGACCTTGTATTAAACTTGTTGGTTCATGTTGTGTTTTCTTCAAGAATACGTGAATCTGAATCTTCTTTTCCTCCTTTCTTAATGTAGAAACTGAAGTAAGATTATCATCATCTGAGTGTATGCATGCAACTCTTGGAATCTGCTTGGTTATGTGCTGAGTTTCTGTTAATAATCTTAATATTTGATATCTAGGTAGTAATTTCATATGTGTTTATCATGTTAGAGAGATAAATTGCACTAGGGTAGATGAATTTGACCTTTCAATGGTCAAATTCACCCCATAATAGTGCACAGAGCAGTAGTATAGATGGCTGGAATTCACCCTCAAAAGGGTACAAAGTATGTAGTTAAAAAGTCATTAGAGTTGAGGAATCTGAACCTCTGAATGGTCAGGTTCATCCTGTAAAATGCCTAAATAAGCAAGTCTCTATATGGTTTGGAATCATGTTAAGTTAGCACTAGGGTAGATGAATCTGACTTCCTAATAGTCAAATTCACCCCACTGATAGTGTATAAACAGTAGTTTAGCTTGCTGAAAATTACCCTTCAAAGGATATAAGTGTGTAATGAGAAGGAGCCTTAAGAAAGTGAATCCGAAATCACAAAATAGTCGGATTCACTCCTCAAAATGCCCATAGTAGTCAAAGTATTTGAATAAATACTTGCTGAAATTTGTTGCATAACATAAGGATGATTGTTAAGAGTCTAAACAAAGTGACATCATTGGATTTGAATCTGACCCCTTCTATGGTTAGATTCAGTCCATAAAAAGGCATGAACATATTTTGTTCTCCTATGGTATAATTAAGGTTGAATCTAACTTCCTTTTATGGCTAGATTCATCTCACAAAATGTCCAAAGGTCTATCGTTAATACTGTCCAAGTATTCAAACTCTGGACTTATAATTTTAGATTAACATTGAAAAATGCAGGTTTAAGTCTTTGAAGGACATGTTGCTGGCTTGCACAGGAGCAGCAACTAGTTTTGTTTTTCCTTTTTTATTTTTCCTATTAGTAAAAATCGGTATTATTATGGTTTAGGAGTAATGTAATAGCATATTTACAGTCTTTTATATACATTTTTCCTTTTCAGTTGTAAAAATGGACTGAACTATATAAAATTTATGATCAGTTGTATTTTTCTGAAACGTTTATTATTATAGCAGTTATGGGCCAGGCCTGCTAAGGTCACCCGAGCTGGGCCAGGCTCGTGAGCATGGCCCAATTGACCCTGATAGTGTCTGAATTTCAGGCTATAGTATTTGGAATGTTAGACCCATTACCTATGTTAAATAATCTGCAACCAGTCCTTTTCTCTTCTGTTGTCAATTAGCATAAGGAGTATTTTATTTACGAAATTCACCGTAAATTTCTCACTACTAAACACAAATGGGTTTCAAATAAATTATCAAAAGATAGAATCTAAAATTCTGATTTTTTTTCTTAAACTGTCTGTTTCTAAATAAAAGTAACCATGGCTCAGTTTTACACACCTTCATGTTTCTGACTTATAGTCTTTCCTAAAAGGTATCAAATGATCTTAATCCAAAAGGTCTCGTTAGTCCGGTTTTACGTTCAAAAGGCTGTTCTATCGCAAAATTTAAGACAAAGTTCCATGTCGGATCCATGAGCTATGTATAAATACCCTTGTTTAGTATATAGGAGTAGATCAAATGGTAAAGAAATCTTGTACATGCAACATTATATTCTCAATTCAAATTTGCCTTATTTATTACCATATAGATGCGAGATGTGTTAGCATGTTTGTTCTTAACTGTTTAGCTATTTGATTTTGAATCATGTCTAAATGACCTAATTAGGATGGCCTAAAGTGATACAATTCGGGGATAAAATATGGCCATAGCCCAAAACATGTTATCTTTAGGCTATTAAACATCATTCTAGGTAATCCTTAGGTAGAATGAATACCTTTACTTTGAAATTTGACAAAAATCGATCATCACCTCAAAGTTATCTTAAACTACACTCGGGAGTGACAAATCATGTCCCCGACTCTAACTCAAAACAATAATAAAATCACATGTTGCAATCGCGAGCGCATTTCATGTGACGCGGTGGCGATGTGTCTAAAAATGACAAGTGCACGCTATCGTGACTTGTTCCAAGATAAATCCATAAACGTCCTAATTGGTCTTAAAGCTAAAACCTCCTTCAAATAGAAAATATAAAGAACAATCAAACATCGCCTCAAATAGGCACTATAAAACCGTCACGACCATAGTCTTGACTACGTAATCTACACTCGGGTGCGACAACTCATGTCCCCGTCTTCAACTCCAAATTATAATAAAAATCACATGTTGTAATTGCGGGTGCATTTCATGTGGCTTAGTTATAATATGTCCAAAAACGAACAAGTGCACGCCCTTGTGACTTGTTTCAAGATAATTTCATAAATATGTAAAAGCGGTTAAAAAGGCTAAATGCACAATAGTTTAAAACATGTAAATAATTAGATAATTAGGCAAAATATTAATAGTTAAGCGGCCGTTCTAGAACCACGGAACTCGGAAATTCCTAATACCTTCTCCCATATTAACAGAATTCCTTACTCGGATTTCTGGTCGCAGACAAATTAAAACAGAGTCAAAATTTCCTCAGTTTGGGATTTTTAAAATAAAACAGTGTCCCGGAACATCGTCAAAAATTAGGGTGGCGACTCTGATTAATAAATAATTCCAAAATCGATTATGTCACTTAAATTGGAAAAACTCCCTTATTACCCCTTCATCAATCCGGGGGGAGGGAGGGGTAGTGAAAAAAGGAGGTGTGACAGTCGTGTCATATTATGACAGAGTTAATGCACAAAGGGTGATGTTGTGCCGTTCTATTATTCATATGGTGAGATTGAGAGTAAAAGCACGAAGGGTGATGCCGTGCAATTTCGTTTACTGTTTTTACTTGTTTATTTCGTTCAAGGCATATTGATTGGTCTTATCCCTGTTTCTTATTCCTTATATTGTGAACCCCTCAGCATGTCCCTTTCCCATTATCGCCTTCTCTATTTCTTTTATTACTATTGTTGCTACTTGTATGAATATACTGCACAGGTTATATGTGGGTGTCTTGTTCTAGCCTCGTCACTACTTCGCCGAGGTTAGGCTCGACATTTACCAGTACATGGGGTCGGTTGTACTGATGCTGCACTCTACACTCTGCACTTCTTGTGCAGATCCAGGTGTCGGTCTGGGCTGATTCCGAGCTTCACTGTTGACTTCTTTACCCGGAGACCCAAGGTAGATCTGCTGACGTCCGCAGATTCCTGGAGTCTCCTCCTATCTGATCATTTTACTGTTTTCCTTTGGTTCATAAACAGTTGTACATTTTTCCTTCAGCCAAATACTTGTAGATAAATCATAGTAGTCTGAGTTGTGATTCCAGATCATGTATATATATATATATATATATATATATATATATATATATATATATATATATATATATATATATATATATATCATGTGCGCGGATGTTGTTATGAATTGTCGTTTCCTTATTAATTTATCATGTGTTGAATTGTAGTAATTCTCCGCAAGTTTAAGATTTTTATGTTGTGAATCTCTAATGTTGGCTTGCCTAACGAGTGCAACGTTAGGCGCTATCGCGGTCCCGACGGTGGGAGTTCGGATCGTGACATTAAATCATCTCAAGTAACATTTTATCATCTTCATACATATTTTAAATATTTTACGTGAAGTCAAAAGTTTGAGAATTTTCTAATAAATTATGAAAAGTATGCAATTCAAAGTATTCAATGACCTTTGTTGTTTACCAAATAGGCATATGAGTATGAGGAATGATTTTTTATTTTTTAAAAAAGGTGAACTTGATTTAATAATTATAATGTAAAAGAATTTTTATTTTGTTGCTAATTAATGTGAAAGAATTAAATATTGCAAACCTTGCCTATTACTCATTTATGTAATGTGTACTTGACTGCTTCTTGAACTGAAACGTTAGAATCCAAAAAAAATTGATTTATGTGCGGTAGATTAGACCAGCGGAGAAAATAGAAGTTAAAGAAAAGAAATGACGTTCTTATTCTAATAAGGAGCAAACTTTTTGGTAGGTAAAAGTCATTCAATTTTATGTTTATTACCCGTAAGCCATTTTTTTTTCTTTTGTTATACAAAAATTATTTTACAATGCTCTAGTTATCATAATAGTCACTTTGACCAAACTTTATAAAATTTTCACATGAAAAGTCTAATATGCCCTTGACATCATAAATCCCCTCATTTATGTAATACCTTCTAATTATATACTGTATAATATATTTTTACTAGATATTTTATTTATAATTAAATAATTTAATATTATTTGATTTTTTACTTTTATAATATATCGACATTTAATTTTTCCTTAACGTTAATTTGTAAGATATACAGGTAGCATTATTAAATTTTGATAGTAAAATTACTGTGAATAATTCCCAAGTGAATATTCTTAACCATACATAATGAAATATTTTTAACAAAAGTTATAAAATTAAAGCTCACAGATTTATCAGTCAAGCCGTATTTGTTAATCAAATAAATAAAATACCCACATTTAGCACATTGACACATCAAATTAACACTTTAAAAAAATTATTAACAGATAAAAGCTTTAAAATACTTAACATTAAACACAAATATCTTTGAATTTTTTTGAAAGTTTTACTGACTTATAAAAAAACAATTATTTGTTAACTAAATCTGTTTTTATTATTTCAAATAAATATTAAAAAATAAATATTTTTGTCATTTTTATGTTTCAATATATGTTCATGTTTGAATATGATTAAACAAATTGAGTGTCATGAAAAATTAAATATACGGATATATTATAAAATAGTAAATAAAATAATACAAAGTTATTTTAACTATAAGTAAAATATCTAGGTAAAAAGTACTATATATTATATAAGGTATTACATAATGGGAAGATTTATAATACCAAGGGCATAATAGACTTTTCAGGTGAAAGTTTTATAAAATCTTGTCAAAGTGACGATTGTGATAACTAGAGCATAACAAAATAATTTTTGTGTAACATAAGAAAGAAAATTGACTTTTGGGTAATAAACACAAAGTTGAATGACTTTTATGTAACCAAAAAAAAAGAAAGTAATTTTAGGGTAATGCACACAAAGCTAAATGAATCCATGAAACATACTCTCTAATAAGCCACGTAAGGGTCGTTTGGTTTGAAAATAAATTATGATGGGATTAGTTATGAGATTAGTTATGCTGAAATTATTTCTTATTGATTATTTGGTATGTTATTAATCTTGAATTTGTCAGTTTTACTACTTTATCATGTGATAATTTATCCTTGGATTATTATTCCTCCCTCAGACAGGTATAAATTATCCTAATTATTTTTAATTTTGTAATAACTTATCCCAGGATAAATAACTAAATAAGGAATAAGATAATAAAAAAAATTTATCTCAAAATTATTTTTACTTATCCGTAATACCAAAAGACCCCTCAAGCTCTTACTTGAACCAATGGGTTTTGTAACAACCCGACCGGTCGTTTTGAGCTCTAGCGTGTCGTTCGGCAGTTTGAGTCCGTGAGCAGCTTCATTTCAGGTATTATGACTCGTAGGCGTGTTCGGGATTGAATTTCGGGGAGTTCGGAGTCAATTTGGAAAGAAAATTCTCATTTCGGAAGCCTTAAGTTTGAAGGATTGGCTAAGATTGGATTTTTGAGTAAACGACCTCGGAATCAGGATTTGAAGGTTCCAGCAGGTTCGTATGATAATTTCGGACTTGGGCGTATGTCCGGATCGGGTTTTGGATGACCCGGGAGCGTTTCGACGGATATTGTGGAAGTTAGTATTTTAGAAGAATTTCATAAGTCTGGGTTGAAGTGAATTTCAGTGATATTGATGTCCGTTTGGGATTTCGAGTCTGGTAATAGCTCCGTATGGTAATTCTGATGTTGGGAGCGCGATCGGAAGTAAATTCGGAAGTCCGTAGGTCAATTTGGAGTCATTTGGCTAAAGTTAGAAATTTGAAGTTTTTAAGAAGTCCGACCGGAAGTGGAAATTTGATATCGGGGTCGAATTCCAATTCCGAAAGTTGTAATAGGTCCATAATGTTGAATATGACTTGTGTGTAAAATTTGGGGTCAATCGGACGTGATTTGATAGGTTTCGGCATCGAACATAGAAGTTGGAAATTCCAAGTTTATAAAGATTCAATTGAGTTGTGATCCATTGTTTCGATGTTATTTGAGGTGATTTGAGGCCTCGAGAAGGTCTGCATTATGTTTTGAAACAGGTTGGTGTGATTGGACGGAGTCCCGGGGGCCTCAGGTAGACTCCGGGTGGTTAATGGATCGAATTTGGAGTTGAGGAAGGGCTGAAGCACCTGGTGCCTGGTGCGATCGCACCTGCGCAATAAGGGCCGCAGGTGCGAGAGTCGCGGGTGCGGCGTATGGCTCGCAGATGCGAGATTTGGTTGGAACTGGGGAAACCGCAGATGCGGGTGCTTGGGCGCACCTGCGGGCGCGCATGTGCGAGGCTGGAGGCCGCAGGTGCGAAGGTCGGGGCTGGGCAGTGTGTTATTTTAAACCGAGGTCTTGGCTCATTTGTACTTCATTTATTCCATGGAAGGCGATTTTGGAGCAATTTTGGTATGGCATTTTCGGCATCTTCCATAAGGTAAGTTATTTCTTCCCAAAGGTAAACCATTTAGAATTTCCTGGCAGTGTATAAGTTTGAAAAAAATGGGTTTGGATCATTTCACCTCATTTCCTCCATGGGAGACGACCTGGAGGCTATTTTGGAGCTCCATCTTCATCATCTATGTCAAGGTAAGTGATTCCCACCTATTCAAGTTAAATACTTGGATTATATATATATTTTAACATGGAAATTCATGGGAAATTAGTGAAAACTTGAGGTTTTGGTAGAAAACTTATAAATTGGTATTTTTGGATTTTGACCACGAATTTGGACATGAAATTGAGAGTAAATTATATATTTGAGTTAATGAGGCTATGGGTAAAAGTTATCTTCAAAAAAAATTTCAGAATCCGGGCACGTGGGTCCGAGGGTGATTTTAATCGACTTTTTGATCGGGGTTAGAAATTATTATAAATTGGATTATAATGAGTATTTGAGTATATATTTATGGGTTTGCACAATTTTTGGCTAGCTTTGGGGCGTTGTGCATCAATTTGAGTCATCGGAAGGGCTTGGAAGCAGGTTATGGAACTTCGGAGCGAGGTAATCTCATTTATAACCTTGTAAGAGGGAATTGTCCCCATAGGTGAAATAATTAATTATGTGATACTATTTGTGGGGGGTTACGTACGCACGAGGTTACGAGAGTCCGTACGTAGTTACTAGTTATGCTTATGTCCGGGTAGTTTTAGGCTGACATCATGCTCTATTGCTATTATATTTGGCTTGTGTTTATTGTTTGCTTTAAGAAGAAGCTGGATTGAGCATACTTATTAAATATTTTTGAAAGGAATCGAAAATTGTTATAAAAATGGGAATCTTGAAAGTTCATGTTTTGAAAAAAAATGGAAGAATATTTTAATAACTCGAGAAATCTATGTGTAACCGTGTCGCATGTATGATTCGTGAGCGGAGTGAGTCCTCCTACCACACTGTTATGGGATCGGACTGTTCGCCTCGGTCGGATTTATGTACCACGCTCTCATGGGAGCGGGTTGTTCGCCTCGGAAGGTTAATAGATGCATCTATGGTTCGCGTCGTTCGACCCTTTGGCAGTGCACAGTTTACTTTTATATTGGATCGGGCCGTACGCCTCGGCATTTCCTATATATAAATTATCCTCATGGAATCATGCGTAATATTTGGTCTAGAAGCCAGTATATCTAAGGGCTTTCCCTTATTTGAAGTATGACAACCTCTTTGAGGAAATCCATTGTATCTATGTATATGCTCCGGTACGGAGGGAACTTGCTAGTTGAG
Source organism: Nicotiana paniculata (assembly GCA_005239505.1). NCBI lineage: Eukaryota > Viridiplantae > Streptophyta > Magnoliopsida > Solanales > Solanaceae > Nicotiana > Nicotiana paniculata. The sequence goes on along the minus strand of ML345570.1, from coordinate 138,846 downwards.
ATTTGAGTAAGTTGTGAAAAAAAAAAAGGAAAAGTACCACGTAATTTATACTTGTTGTTTCATATATTTGTCGTGTTTCGTACTTATTCATTTCGTTACTGTATCTGATATTATTTGACCTCTAGTAAGTGTTAAAGTCGACCTCTCGTCACTACCTCTTCAAGGTTAGGCAGAATACTTGCTGGGTACACGTTGTTTTTGTACTCATACTACACTTGTTGTGCATTTTGTTGCACATGCACATGTATGTCTAGTGTCCTAGCTTGGCGCAGCGGCATGGTTAATATGGAGACTTAGGTGAGCTACATCCCCCGAGACGGCCCGCAGCCAGCAGAGTCTCCTTCAAAGTATTATATTTTCTTTTCTGTCCAATTTGTATTCCGTACAGTTATTGATCATGCACTTGTTACACCAGGTTCTGGGATGACTTTGGGATCTATTGTTAATTAAATTTGTTAAGACATCAGTAACGACTCGACCTGTCATTTTGAGAATTTAAGCTCCATTCGGTGGCATAAGGTCTTGAACAGCTTCGCATTGTGTACATCGACCTGCGTGCATGGTTGGATTCAGTTACCGGATGATTCAGAGTCGAATTGGAAGAAGGACTGTTGTTTTGGAAGCTTAAATAGTGAAGTTTTGACCAGAATTTGACTTTTATGCAAACGACTCCGGAACGAGTTATGGATGATGTCAGTAGCTTCGTATGGTGATTTTGGGCTGAGGAACGCGTCTGGAATGTGTTTTCGAGGTCTGTGGTAGATTTAGGCTTGAATTGGCGAAAGTCATAGTTTTGACGATTTTGGCTGATAGGTGAAATTTTGGTATCGGGCTCGGAATGGAATTCCGGGAGTGACTATAGGTTTGTAGTGTCATTTATGACTTGTGTAAAATTTGAAGTCCTTCGGACTAGTTTTGACGTGTTTCGGCATCGGTTGTGGATTTTGGAAATTTCATAAGTTCTTAGGCTTGAATCCATGCATAATTGGTGATTTTGATGTTATGTGATGTGTTTTGAAGGGTATCAGGACTGGTTGGTAAGTTTGGTTGAGGTCCCGGGGGTCTCGGGGATCTGTCGGATGCTCAACGGGATGATTTTGGACTTAGAAAACCAGCTGAAGCATTGCTGGTTCTGGTGTTTCGCACCTGCGGATGGGAAGCCGCAGGTGCGGACACGCAGGTGCGGTGGAGGGCGTCGCAGGTGCGGTTTTGGTCAGGGGCAGCCAGGCTCGCATGTGCGGACGAGGTTCCGCAGGTGCGGAGCCGCAGATGTGGCCCAGTGATCGTAGGTGCGGCCCAATGAGTCGCATGTGCGGAATTGCTAGGTTGTTTATACAAAATCCGAGGGTTTGAAATTCATATTTTCTAAAACGATTTGGAGCTCGGAATTTGACGATTTTGAGTGGGTTTTGAGGAGAAGATTCACAGGTAACGATTCCTAACCTTATTTCACTGGTATATCATTAATCCATAGCAATTTCTACAATCTAATCAATGAATGTGGGTGAAAAATCATTAAAATGGGAGGAAGGTTCCCCCAAATAGAAATCTGAGAATTTAATGAGATTTTGACGTCGATTTTCGATGATTCTTGTTCGAGTGAGTTCGTGAGTGAATGGGTGTTCTAAATTTGTAACTGTCACTCGATTCCGAGACGTGGGCCCGGGGGACTTTTTGGGTAATTTCCTAATTTCGTGTCTTAGCTTCGAATTTGTTAGTTAAACTAGTTGTTTGTAGTATTATTTACGCGATGCTATTGATTTGATTAGATTTGGGCCATTTGGAGTCGGACACTCATGGCAAGAACGTGATTTCAAGTTTGATTTGAGCGGTTGAGGTAAGTATCTTGCCTAACCTTGTGTTGGGGAATTTCCCCTTAGGATTTGAGTTTTCTATGTTGGTTTTAGTCCATGTACGCAAGGTGACGAGTGCATGCTCGGACTTATTTGTGGAAAATTTGCCCTTTAGGAATCTTAGGTCCTTATATTCGCTGAGTATGAATTGTTCTTGGCATGATTGAATTTCAAAATTTCTAGTTTCAACTTTACTTGCCTAAATGTAGGATTTCTTACTTCTGGATTTACTCCTCTGACCTATCTGACTCCTAATTGACTTATCTGAAGAATTTACTCCTTTTTACTGTCATGCTAGGTCCTCTTAACTACTTGTCATCAAATTGTAATTATCTTCATCTCATCCTATAATTGTTTTGGCCTTAACTGAAGTTATGATTATTTTTCCTGCTGCTTGTCCTTAAGTGAAATTGTTGAATATCCTCGTAACCGCTCAACCTTAAAAGAAATTTAGATATTCTATACCTTAGCTGACTTTCCCTTATATGGAGTTATCGGATTCGTGTGAGTTTTCTTGTTGTTGAACCATGCATTTGGGTGCGACTCTTATATGTTATTTTTCTTCCTTGTTGAGTTGTCCTTATTATTCCTAGTATTCTTTGTTGTGCTTATTCCTTGCGAACTAGCCTTGATTTTCTTGTGATCAAAGGTTCATGAATTGGTGTATTTACCGTATCTTGTATTATTGCAAATTGTTGTTGTTGTACTTGTTGTGGTGATGCACGAGGTTTCTGCCGTGCGGTTGCTGATATGGGGTTTGCACGAGGTTTCCGTCATGCCGTGTTTTCTATTGATATTGCACATGCGGCGTGACAATGCGGGATATGTATATGTGGGTTGATCATGTGGCGAGACAAGGAGGGAATATGTTTATGCACGTGTGGCGAAACAAGGCGGGCATATACTTTACTATTGCACACGTGGCGAGACAAGGTAGGCTATGTCGGGGATTATTTGTAATACTTGCGTTGGCCTAGGGGAATTTCTTGTTGTTGATATTATGTACTAGAACACTTACTATGTGAGTTTATTTGTGTGGAAATTTGTGAGATGACAATGTGCGTGTTGCCCTTTTCTTCCCTTATGCTTATTGGTTGTTGAATCATGTTAGGACACCCACAAGCATACACGCAGTTAAGTACTTTTGACGGATTTAGGGCTCCTCGTTGTTGTCAAGTATAGATAATCTTGTTGTACTTACCGTATGGGTGTAAATGACCCAATGGGCACGTGAGTCGTCCGTGCAGTTAGTACTCGAATAAGGGCGCAAGATGTCAAGTGTTAGGGTTCGAATATTGGGACCCGTAAATGGTGGTTGTCCGAGGTTCGGAACCTCGTGGAAATGACTACGAATTTGATATAGAAGGGGTTAAAGTTGTTGAGACATTACATGTCCGTGTTGTATATTTACATTCCAGATTTGTTTGTGTTCTATTCAATCTTTGTGTTGTTTTATGGTTTCCTCTGATACTTATTGTCTTCCTTCTTCATCGAATTTACTGTGTTGTTGGCTATATTGCGTAGCTTTTATGTGTGCATCATTTTTCCCTTTATTCCTATATTGATACTTGACCAGTTTATTAGACCAGTGGGTGTCTTGACTAGTCCTCGTCACTACTTCACCGAGGTTAGTCTTGATACTTACTGGTCACCGTTGTGGTGTGCTCATACTACTCTTCTGCACATTTTTGTGCAGATCCAGGTATCGATCATTAGTAGCTGTGCGGACTCTTGCCGAGGAGACTCAAGGTAAACCTGTCGTTGCGCTCGCAGGCTTCGGAGTCACCTTCATATTTTGCATTTACACTAATTTTGCTTACTTCCAAACAGTTGTAATTAAAAGTTATAGTAAACTCTATAAAGCTTATGACTTGTACTACCGGGTAGGGGTGTGCATTCGATTTATCGATTCGATTTTGACCCTTATCGATAATCACTTATCGATTATCGATTTGTACATATGCTTATCATTATCGTTTCAATAAGGTTTCAATTTTTTTGATTTCGGTTTATCAATTTTTGGGGCTTATCGATTCGGTTATCGATTACACCAATAAGAAAATTTGCGGGATTCCACCAATAAGAAAATTTGCTAGCTCTAAGCGATGTTGTCATGTTTAGTACCCTTACTTAATATATGTATACTATGTGTAAAACATGTATAAATAGTGGATAGCTAATAGAGATAGACGACTAATCATTACTGTATCATACCAAATGATACTACGATTAATTGATTTAATTCAGGCAGACTAATTATTCTTCAGCTCCTTACCTAACTGACCAAAAGAACTTCTACCAAATTACAATCAACTTACTGAGAGAACCCATTTGGAGATAGAGAATTACCAGATCTGTGGGAGAAACCGAGAAAGGAGGAATTTTGAGTGAAGAAAATTTGAGGCTTCAGCAGTTCAGCTCTAAAGGGGCAGGAGGGTAGGGCCGTAGGGGAAAATCTTGAGGCAGAAGCGATGTGAAGTCCTGAAGAGGAAAGGAAATAATAGGGTAGGGGAAATTAGAAAATAATAAGGGTAGAGGAAAATGAAAATAATAAGTTAGGGTATAGGAAACCACGGCAAAAAAATAAATAAATAAAAATATAAGAAATTAAAAAAAATTATATATATCTTATCGATTTATCGATAAGCGAAGTGGACAAATCGAAATCGATAACTCGATAAAAAAAAATTTGGAATCGAAATTGATAAATCGATAAATCGGTAACAAAGAATCGATTCGATTTATCGATAAACCGATTCGAATGCACACCTCTACTACCGGGTTTTGGGAATATGCAATGTATAAAGAATTATTTATTAGAAAAATGTTAGATTTTATTATTATTGTTTTTATTCCATGAATATTAGGCTTACCTAGTCCTTAAGACTAGGTGCCATCACGATACCCAACGAAGGGAAATTTGGGTCGTGACAACATCGTTATTTACTCAGTAAAGTTTATTGATTATTATATAATGTAATGAAAAGTAATGATTTCAAAATATTAAAATAGAAATTTATTAACTTTTAGTGTTGGCTTGCCTGACAGAGGTGTCCGGCGCCATCACGACCTTTCATAGGATTTTGGATCGTGAGAACGTGGTATCAGAGCACTAGGTTCCCTTAGGTCTCACGATTCATGAGCAAGTCTAGTAGAGTCTTGCGGATCGATAAGGAGACGTCTGTACTTATCTTCGAGAAGCTACAGGACTGTTAGGAGCACTTCCCTTCTTGATTCTTCATCGTGCGATTTGATTCCTTTGAGGCTTATGCCTACGTTTCTTCTTACTCAATCTTACACGCCGCGAAGCGCTTGCTACAAATCGAGAATTTGAGGAATTTTAATGGTACTACAGATATGGTGCGTGATGTTTTTCCATGCGTAGTTGGTTGGGGCTATTTTCGTTGCTTTGTGGGAGGATATTATGTTGTTTCAGCTTAGTAGTTGTGTTTCTGATAGCTTTGAGGATATGCTCAGGTTGTTATGATGCTCATGATTGGTTGTCGCACAGTATTGATATGATGGTAGGATGTTTGCCCATATGTCGGGGAAATTAATGACTTGAAAGGAGGTTTTCTCAGAGCATGATTCCAAGATTTCAGTATTTTATTTCCGCGGAGGAAAGGAAACTGGACTATAAATGTTCAAGTTTGGGCTGGTAGAGTAATGAGACTGGGTGTTTTAAAGTGAGGAGAAAATCTTCATCTGTGATGTGGTATCGTTGTCTTTGATCGAATAGGATGTGTTATGTTCGCCGGTGCTATGGTTTCTTCGGTTGCATTGGGTTAGAGTATTGTGAAATAGTATTGAAGAAGCGACTGTCTGAGATTGTGGTATGCGGTGGTTTAGGGTTGAATAAGTATTTCTAATGTATGCGGCTCGATAAAGATGACCTTCGGAGAGGTTTGAAGTTGTGGTGATCTACTGGTTAAAGTGCTACAGAGAATGACATTGATTTGAGGAAACAACTGGGCAGCATACGATGAAGGAAGACATGTGAGAAGTGTCCGGTGGCGGATAAATTTCCAGAAGGCCAGGTGTATGAAACGAAAGTCAAGTGGTTGCTTAAGGGAGTGAGTTTGACCAAAGTGGGAGAGTGGCAGCGTAGCACATGAGTTCTGTGGTAAGATATATGTGCATCCTGAGGAGAAGTTTGGAGGGATTTGGGAATTTTAGTGGATGGTGATTGGGTCCACAAGCTTAAATTGAAATATTGACTATTGCGACGGGAGATGGGATGCAACAGAGAGGAGTTGTTTGATATGAAAAAAGATGCAGCATAGTTGTGAATTGGAAGATATGGTCGCACGTTTAGTAGACGTCCATAAGGAGTGAACTGGCTGGTTCAGTTGGTGAAGGAGAACGGGCGTAGGTTGGGGTATTGATGTCGGGGAGATTGTGCAGTGCAGCGTCTGCAATGACCCGACCGGTCGTCTTGTGTTCTAGAACCTCGTACCCCTAAACGAGACTTTCCGTATTTGCTTTTACTGATTAATAGCTTGAGGGGACGGGTGGTTCAAGGTTTAGAGGAGCTTGGGGTGGTATAGGAACACTTAGTTCATTAAGGTTGGCCATAAAGGACAAGTTTGACTGCGGTCAACACTTTTAGTAAACGACTTCGGAATCGAGATTTGAAAGCTCCAGCATATTCGTATGATGATTTCAGACTTGGGCATATGTCCAGAACGGGTTTCGGATGACCCGGGAGCGTTTCGGCGCCAAATAGTGAAAAATTATTCCTTAAATTCGAAAATTGAGGTTTGGAACATGTTTTTGTGTTATCAAGGTCCGAACGAAATTCCGAGACCGGGAATAGTTCTGCCATGTCATTTATGACTTGCTCGTAAAATTTGGTGTCATTCCGACTAGTACAGCTATGTTTCGGCGTGTTGAAAGAGAATTCAAGAACTTAAAGTTCTTGAGTTGGATTTAGTTGGTTTTGGGGTATGATTCTTGAATGTAGTGTTGTTTAGGACGTTCCGAAAGCTCGAGCGAGTCCGTGTTATGATTTAGAAATTGTTGGTATATTTGGACTGGGCCTCGGGTGGGCCCAGATGCTATTCGGACATCGCGCGAGGCAAACCAATCTCTAAAAGAGCTGCTGGTGCATCAAATCTGGTGCGACCGCACCTGCAAAGGACCAGCCGCAGGTGCGAGACCACAGGAGCGGTCGAAGCCTCGCAGGTGCAGCCTTAGAGGGGCTGCCAATTTCTGCAGGAGCGGGCCTTTTTCTGCAGAAGCGGAGCCGCAGGTGCGGGCTCCGTTCCACAGGTGCGACCCCTCACCTTTTTCTCCTCTTCCGCAGGTGCGAGCACTGGCTCGCAGATGCGAGACCGCAGGTGCGATCCTCGAGCAGCAGGTGCGAAAGTCCTGGAGACAGTGAGGTTGTTTTAAATGCTGGACTTAGGCATTTTTAGGCCATTTTTCTTTTATCTTGGACGACTTGGGGAGCTTTCAAAGTGGATATTTGACCTAGCAATTGTGAGGTAAGTAATTCCTACTTAAAAGTGAGTTTATTACTTGAATTTGGGTAGATTAACACACATAAATTAGTAGAAATCATGGGTTTAGAGTAAAACCTAGAGTTTGGAGAAAATAAGATTTAATCAAGAAACTTGTTATGAAATCATGCAAAAACCATATAATATCGATCCTATGGTAATGGGTGACGATTTCCCTTGAAAATTTCCGGAATCCGAGCATGTGGGCTCAGGGGCACATTTAGGATTTTTGCAAAATAGGTTGGGGTAACCATTTAAATAGGAGAATTGTCGACTTTCGAACATAGATTGATTTATTTATATAATGTTTGGCTAGTTTCAAGATCTTGGGCGACGAATTTGGAGATTCAGGCGCATTCTTGACCCGGGAAGTAGGCTTGAGGTAAGTCTCCTTTCTAACCTTGTAAGAGGGAATTGTCCCCGTAGGTGAAATAACGAATTATATGCTACTATTTGTGGGGGACGCACGCTCGAAGTGACGAGAGTCAGTGCGTAGCTACTATTATGTTTATGTCGGGGGAGTTTAGGATCCACAAACATGCTCTATGTGCGATATCTTGTAATCTTAATGATAAATTTAGAATTTCTTGGCATCATCGAATTATTTAAATGGATATCTAAGAACGTCGCCTATCATTATTTGATTTTATTGGTTTTTCCTTGGAAGAATATTTCCAAATAAACCCCAGATATTTTTTGCTAAATGTGTGTATAAATGAGTACCTGAGTCGCATGTATAATTCGTGAGCAGGGTAACTCTATTATTTATTTTGACCGCGTCGCATGTACGATTCGCGAGCGGGGTTAATAGATGCATCTATGGTTCGTGCCGTTCGACCCTTCGGCAGTGCACATTTATTATTTCGTTGGATCGGCCGTACGTTCGCGGCATGTTATGTACTCGCTAATTGTTTAGTATTTCTGTGGTTGTTTAACTGTTAATTACCCTGGAAAATGAATGAGCAACCTGTACGGTAGGGAATTCGACATACAAAGATATTTGTAGGGAGATTTGATGTTCCTGCCTTTACTACTTTTTCATAAATTGCCATTCTTTCTTAGCCTTATATTTAAACGTATTATTTTGGCCCTAGTAAGTGTCAAGTCAACCTCTCGTCACTACTTCTTCGAGATTAGACTGGATACTTACTGGGTACATATTGTTTATATACTCATGCTATGCTTCTGTACTTAATTGTACAGGTTCTGAGGCAGGTGCATCTAGGTATCAGTCTGGAGCTCGTCTTTGATTGCACTAGGTTGAGGCTTCACGGTAAGCTTCTCCTCCTGATGACATTCAACACCACTCTGGAGTCTTTATTTTGCTATTTTTGTGTATATCCTCTCAGACAGTAGGATAGTCCTCTATTTCTTTTGATTCTACTCTACTAGATGCCTATAGACTTGTGACACTAGTTCCTGGCATACACATTGGTAGACTATTCTTTTGGTGATGTAATTAATTAAAGTTGACTTTTGGTCTTCATAACTTGATTTCCCTGCTATGTGTTATGTTCCATGCGTTGTGGTTAAACTATTTTTGAAATAAGGGAAGGATATAATAGAAAACAAACTAAATTCACTAGGTTTAGTGTTGGATTGCCTGACAACGGTGTTGGGCGCCATTACGGCCTGGACTAGGATTTGGGTCGTGACAACATGGTATCAGAGCGTTAGGTTCACGTAGGTCTCATGAGTTACGGGCAAACCCGATAGAGTCTTGTGGATCGGTACGGAGACGTCTGTATTTATCTTCGGGAGGCTATATGGTGTTAGGAAATATCTCTTTATTCATCTTAAATCGTGTAGTTGATGGTATGCTAAATCTCACTCTTCTATTCTCTCGCAGATGGTGAGGACGCGCGCAGCCGACGATCTTGAACCCGGGAGGGGCTGCTACCCCTGTCGTCAGGGGTCATGGCAGAGGTCGGGGGAGGGCACCAGCCTGCGGTAGGGGAGGAGGGCGTCCCAAAGCTGCCCCAGTTGCACCGCCAGTGGATCCAGCAGAGGATCCTATCACGGAGGAGCAGAGCGAGGCACCCGCAGCAGATCTTGTCCCGTTGGACTTCATGACGGTGCTTTTTTCAAGAGGTGATCGGTTGTATAATGCGGTTCATTGATACTATGACTCGGGATGGTTTATTTCCAGTGGACCCGGACACATCTCAGGCAGGAGGGGGAGCACAGACCCCTACTTCCCAGGCCGCAGGATATGCAGCTACAGTTGATCAGATCCCGGGTACAATGCCCACGGGTGGGGTTCAGCCAGTAACAGCAGCGGCAACTGAGCCTAGACCAGCGGCGGACGGCGATCCGCATAAGCTATTAGATAGATGACCAGACTGCACCCTCCTATCTTCGTAGGCGAGCGTCATGAGGATGCTCAGGATTTTATTGACCGGTGCAGGTACAGACTGCACAATATGAGGATACTAGAGTCCCATGGAGTTGACTTCACTACTTTCCATCTAGAGGGCAGGGCCCGTAGATGGTGGCAGTCTTATGTTCTGGGAAGACCGGCAGATTCTCCTCCTATCACTTTGGAGCAAATAACTCAGCTATTCCTGGAAAGGTATATTCCACCCTCTGAGAGGGAAGAGCTGCAGTATCAGTTGAGCAGCTAGAGCAGGGTCAGATGTTAGTGACTGACTACGAGGCTAGGTTTTTCAGCTGTCTTGTCATGTACTTATGATACTTCCTACTGACGCAGAGAGAGTGTGGAGATTTGTAGCTGGGTTAAACTTAGGTATTAGGGCCAACATGGCCCGAGAGGTGGAGATGGGGACTCCTTATCAGCTTGTAGTAGATATTGCCGCAGGATCGAGGGCTATCGATTGAGGATCAGAGAGCAGGGACAGCAGGACAAGAGAGCTCAATTTTCTGGGGATTTCAGAGGTGCTCTAGCTAGGGGCAGAGGTCAGTTTGGGAGGGGCCAGCCTAGTAGGCCTCCATATCAGCACCCCCACCACCTCTTCGAGGTCCTCCAGTGAGGCCTTATTTCAACACGATGCCGGAGAATTCTTATCGCCCACCAGCCATTCAGGGTTCCTCCGGCGAGTATTCTGGTCATCAGGGATCTTCCAGCTCTTATTTCAGTGTTATGCCAGAGGATTCATATCGTCCTCCAGCTATTCAGGGTTCTTCTTTAGGGCAGCAGGCGATGGTGCCAAGAGGTTGCTATAAGTGTGGGGATCCAGGTCACATAAAGAGGACTTGTCCCAGGCTTTGGGGCAAGGCAGTGCAGTAGATTCGCCAGCCCATGGTTAAAGCACCGGCGCTCTGTCCACCCAGAGGTGCGGGCCAGACTGGTAGAGTTCGTCCTAGAGGTGGAGGCCAGGCAGGGGGAGCTCGGCCAGCTCCTGCCCATTCAGGTGGAGGTCAGTCATCTGGTGCTCCGACCAGATTCTATGCTTTCTCGTCCAGACCAGATGTAGTGGCCTCAGATGCCGTGATCATAGGTATTATTTCGGTATACGGTAGGGATGCATCGGTATTATTTGATCCATGGTCCACTTATTCATATGTATCAGTCCTATTTTCTCATTACCTGGATATTCTTCGTGAGTCCTTGGGTACTCTTGTTATGTGTCCACTCCTGTGGGAGATTCTGTGGTTGTGGACCGGATTCATCAGTCCTATGTGGTTACATTTTGTGGGTTCGAGACCAAAGCGGACCTCCTGTTACTTGATATGACTGATTTTGAGGTCATTCTAGGCATGGATTGGTTATCCCCTTTATCATGTTGTCCTAGATTTCTATGCCAAGATGGTTACTCTAGCCATGCCTGAGTTGTCGATATTGGAGTGGAGAGCTCCCTCAGTCAGTGCAGCTAGTCGGGTTGTTTCTTTCCTGAAGGCTCGACGTATGGTCAAGAAGGGTTGTTTGGCTTATCTTGCTTATGTGCAGGACACCACCGCCGAGTCTCCAACGATTGATTCAGTGCTAGTAGTTTGAGAGTTTGCTGATTTATTTCCTTCACACCTTCCAAGCATGCCACCGGATCGTGAAATTGATTTTTGCATTGACTTAGCTTCAGGCACCCAGCCTATATCTATTCCCCCATACCGTATGGCTCCGAAGGAATTAAAGGAATTGAAAGAACAACTTGAGGAGTTGTTAGCTAAGGGGTCTATCAGACCGAGAGTATCGTCTTGGGGTGCTCCAGTGTTATTTGTGAAGAAGAAGGATGGGACTATGCGGATGTGTATTGACTACCGCTAGTTGAACAAAGTCACCATCAAGAACAAGTACCCGTTGCTGCGTATCGATGATTTGTTTGACCAGTTGCAGGGTGCTCGGGTACTTGATATCAGGGTACTATCAACTGAGGATTCAGGACTCGGATGTTCCGAAGACTGCTTTCCGTACGAGATATGGTCATTATGAGTTCCTGGTGATGTCCTTTGGCTTGACTAATTCCCCCGCAGCATTTATGGATTTGATGAACAGGGTGTTTAGGCCTTATATTGATTCTTTTGTCATTGTCTTTATTGATGACATTCTGATCTACTCACGTAGCCTAGGGGAGCACGAGCAGCATTTGAGAGTTGTGCTCCAGACCCCTCGGGAACAAAAGTTGTACGCTAAGTTCTCCAAGTGTGAGTTCTGGTTAGATTATATGGCATTCTCTAGACATGTGGTATCCGGGGAGGGTATCATGGTGGATCCTAAGAAGATTGAGGCAGTTCAGAATTGGCCACGCCCTACCTCAGAGACAGAGATCAGGAGCTTCTTGGGGCTGGCAGGTTGTTATCGTCAGTTTGTGGAAGGTTTTTCATCCATTGCAGCCTCTCTGACTAGATTGACCCATAAGGGTGCCCCATTCCGATGGTCCGACGAGTGTGAGGCGAGCTTCTAAAAGCTCAATACAGCCTTGACCACAACACCAGTTCTAGTGTTGCCTTCCGGTCTAGGGATGTATACAGTTTATTGCGACGCTTCATGCGTTGGTTTGGGATGTGTATTGATGCAGGAAGGGTGAGTTATTGCATATGCTTCACGTCAGCTGAAGGTTCATGAAAAGAATTACCCTGTGTACGATTTGGAGTTGGCGGCGATTGTTCATGCTCTTAAGATTTTGAGGCACTACTTGTATGGGGTGCCTTGTGAGGTTTATACAGACCACCACAATTTGCAGCACTTATTCAAGCAGAGGGATCTTTATTTGAGGTAGCATAGATGGCTTGATTTGCTGAAGGATTATGACATTACTATTCTTTATCATCCGAGCAAGGCGAATGTGGTTGCAAATGCCTTAAGCAGGAAGGCGGAGGGTGTGGGCAGCTTGGCTTTCATTTCAGTAGAGGAGAGAACTCTAGATTTGGACATTCAGTCCTTGGATAATTGCCTGGTGAGGTTGGGCCTTTCAGAACCAGCTGAGTTCTTGCACGTGTTGTTGCTCAGTCTTCATTATTGGGGGAGATCAAGGCTCGGCAGTTTGATGATCCGCATTTGGCAGTTCTATGGGAAACGGTGTTACAGGGTGGTGACAAGGAAGTTTCCATTGGTGAGGATGGTATACTGAGAATTTAGGGTCGCTTATGTGTTCCTAATGTTGACGGCCTGAGGGAGAGGATTCTAGAGGAGGTACATAGTTCCAGATATTCTATTCACCCTGGTGCTACGAATATGTATCGTGACCTAAGGCAGCATTACTGGTGGAGACGGATGAAGAAGGACATAGTGGAGTATGTGGATAGATGTCTAAATTGCTAGCAGTTTAAGTATGAGCACCAGAGGCCAGGAGTCCTACTTCAGCAGATGCCTATACCTGAGCGGAAATGGGAGCGCATCACTATGGACTTCGTAATTGGGTTGCCTCGGACCTTGCGGAAGGTTGATTCGATTTTGGTTATTGTGGACAGGTTGACCAAGTCGGCACATTTCATTCCAGTAGCTACTACCTATACTTCAGACAGGTTGGCCCAGATCTACATTCGGGAGATAGTTCGGTTGCACGGTGTGTCTGTGTCCATTATATCAGATCGAGGTCCTCAGTTCACCTCACACTTCAGGAGAGCATTACTGAGTGAGTTAGGCAACCGGGTAGAGCTCAGCACAGCATTCCATCCTCATACCGACGGGCAGTCAGAGCGTACAGTTCAGATATTGGAGGACATGCTCAGAGCATGTGTGATTGACTTTGGGGGCAGTGGGACCAGTTCTTGCCTTTGGTCGAGTTTGCTTATAATAACAGTTATCAGTCCAGCATTGAGATGGCTCCATTTGAGGCCTTGTATGGTCGGCGATGTCGTTCTCCCATTGGGTGGTTTGAGCCTGGCGAGGCTAAGTTATATGGCACTGACATGGTGAAGGATGCCTTGGAGAAAGTAAAGTTAATTTAGGAGAGGCTTCGCACAGCAGAGTCCAGACAGAAGAGTTACGCGGATCAGAAGGCGCGTGATGTATCGTTTATGGTCGGCGAGAAGGTTCTATTGAAAGTCTCATCGATGAAGGGTATTCACAAGGATGAATGTTTGTTAAGAGGTGGAGAATGTAATGATCTGACAGGTCGTCTTGTGTTCTAGAACCCCATACCCCTAAACGAGACTTTCCGTATTTGCTTTTACTGATTTATAGCTTGTAGGGACAGGTGGTTCGAGGTTTAGAGGAGTTTGGGGTGGTATAGGAACACTTAGTTCCTTAAGGTTGTCCTTAAAGGCCAAGTTTGACTCCGGTCAAACTTTTGGTAAACGACCTCGGAATTGAGATTTGAAAGCTCCAGTAGGTTCGTATGATGATTTCGAAGGGCGTATGTACGGAACGGGTTTCAGATGACCCCGTGAGCGTTTCGGCGCCAAATAGTAAAAAATGATTCCACAAGTTCAAAAATTGAGGTTTGGAACGTATTTTTGTGTTATCAAGGTCCGAACGGAATTCCTAGACCAGGAATAGTTCCGTCATGTCATTTATGACTTGCTCGCAAAATTTGGTGTCATTCCGAGTAGTATAGGTATGTTTCGACGTGTTGAAAGAGAATTCAAGAACTTAAAGTTCTTAAGGTGGATTTAGTTGGTTTTTGGGATATGATTCTTGAATTTAGTGTTGTTTTGAACGTTCCGAAGGCTCGAGTGAGTCTGTGTTATGACTTAGAACTTGTTGGTATATTTGGACGGGGCCTCGGTGGCCCGAATGCCATTCGGACACCGAGCGAGGCAAACCAAGCTCTAAAAAAGATGTTGGTGCATCATATCTGGTGCGACCGCACCTGCGAAGGACCAGCCGCAGGTGCGAGACCGCAGGAGCGGTCGAAGACTTGCAGGTGCAGCTTTAGAAAGGCTGCCCAATTTTCGCAGGAGCGGGCCTTTTTCTGCAGAAGCGGAGCCGCAGGTGCGGGCTCCGTTCCGCAGGTACGACCCCTCGCCTTTTTCTCCTCTTCCGCAGGTGCGAGCACTGGCTCGCAGATGCGAGACCGCAGGTGCAATCCTCGAGCAGCAGGTGCGAAAGTCCTGGAGGCAGTGAGGTTGTTTTAAATGCTGGACTTAGGCATTTTTAGGCCATTTTTCTTTTATCTTGGACGACTTGGGGAGCTTTCAAAGTGGATATTTGACCTAGCAATTGTGAGGTAAGTAATTCCTACTTAAAAGTGAGTTTATTACTTGAATTTGGGTAGATTAACACACATAAATTAGTAGAAATCATGGGTTTAGAGTAAAACCTAGAGTTTGGAGAAAATAAGATTTAATCAAGAAACTTGTTATGAAATCATGCAAAAACCATATAATATCGATCCTATGGTAATGGGTGACGATATCCCTTGAAAATTTTCGGAATCCGAGCATGTGGGCTCGGGGGCACATTTAGGATTTTTGCAAAATAGGTTGGGGTAACCATTTAAATAGGAGAATTGTCGAATTTCGAACATAGATTGATTTATTTATATAATGTTTGGCTAGTTTCAAGATCCTGGGCGACGAATTTGGAGATTCAGGCGCATTCTTGACCCGGGAAGTAGGCTTGAAACGAGGTAAGTCTCCTTTCTAACCTTGTAAGAGGGAATTGTCCCCGTAGGTGAAATAACGAATTATATGCTACTATTTGTGGGGGGATACGCACGCACGAAGTGACGAGAGTCAGTGCGTAGCTACTATTATGTTTATGTCGGGGGAGTTTAGGATCCACAAACATGCTCTATGTGCCATATCTTGTAATCTTAATGATAAATTTAGAATTTCTTGGCATCATCGAATTATTTAAATTGATATCTAAGAACGTCGTCTATCATTATTTAATTTTATTGGTTTTTCCTTGGAAGAATATTCCCAAATAAACCCCAGATTTTTTTTGCTAAATGTGTGTATATATGAGTACCTGAGTCGCATGTATAATTCGTGAGCAGGGTAACTCTATTATTTATTTTGACTGCGTCGCATGTACGATTCGCGAGCGGGGTTAATAGATGCATCTATGGTTCGTGCCGTTCGACCCTTCGGCAGTGCACATTTATTATTTCGTTGGATCGGCCGTACGTTCACGGCATGTTATGTACTTCTAATTGTTTAGTATTTCTGTGGTTGTTTAACTGTTAATTACCCTGGAAAATGAATTAGCAACCTGTACGGTAGGGAATTCGACATACAAAGATATATTTAGGGAGATTTGATGTTCCTGCCTTTACTACTTATTCATAAATTGTCATTCTTGCTTAGCCTCATATTTAAACGTATTATTTTGGCCCTAGTAAGTGTCAAGTCGACCTCTCGTCACTACTTCTTCGAGATTAGACTGGATACTTACTGGGTACATATTGTTTATGTACTCATGCTACGCTTCTATACTTAATTGTATAAGTTCTGAGGCAGGTGCATCTGGGTATCAGTGCGGAGCTCGTCCTTGATTGCACTAGGTTGAGTCATCATGGTGAGATGCTCCTCCTGATGGCATTCAACAGCACTCTGGAGTCTTTCTTTTGCTATTTCTGTCTATATCCTCTCAGACAGTAGTATAGTCCTCTATTTCTTTTGATTCTACTCTACTAGATGCCTGTAGACTTGTGACACTAGTTCCTGGCACACACATTGGTAGACTATTCTTTTGGTGATGTAATTAACTAAAGTTGACTTTTGGTCTTCGTAACTTGATTGCCCTGCTATGTGTTATGTTCCATGCGTAGTGGTTAAACTATTTTTGAAATAAGGGAAGGATTTAATAGAAAACAAACTAAATTCACTAGGTAATTAGTGTTGACTTGACTGACAACGGTGTTGGGCGCCATCGCGACCTGGACTAGGATTTGGATCGTGACAGTGTCGTTGGAAGGTGACAGTTGGTAATTTTCTCAGGTGGGTTATCTTCTGTGAGTAGGCCAGTGGTTGCGTGGTTGGCGGAGTTTCTGCGAGGGACTTTACTAACTATTCAGTAAGAGGTCGAAAATGAGAATGTAGTTAATGACTCAAAGTGCTTGTGAAATACTGACGGGAAGGATTTCAAGGAACTTGGCGAGTTGGTTATGCAGGATCATGTCAACAATGAAGAAAGAATCTTTGTGGGTTCCAGAGTTGAATAATAGTAGCTTCAAGCTAAGTGGGAGAGTCCCACCGCCTACGATTGGGTTTCATGGTTATATACTTGTGAGGTTTCTAGTCATTGGCGTATTGGTGGGTTATTACGACTAAGGGAAAGGAAACATCAGTGGTGATTTGAGCAAAGGATTGAGGAATGTGTGCTATATTGGGCCTTATTGGTTCATGTGCTAGCAGATCCTTGAAGTTGATTATATTCGAGACCAAGTCAAAGTGGGTGACTCTCAGCAATGGTCCTAGTGAATTCAAAAGTTAAAATGCGGTGCCTAAGGATTTCAAGCCCACTATATGGTTAAGAATCGAGCTTTTGCAGCGGATTATGAAAAAGGGGCTTGGAGTGTTCTATGTTATCTCCGGATTGCAATGTAGTATTTGGAGGAATGAAGGGAAAATGAATTTGGATTCGTAGAGGAATTTTCGGAATAGGTGTATCAGTTGAGGATGCGAGCATGCGCACAAGGAGGGTATGAGATGGTTTGTGGAATTTGAGACAACATGGTCTCGTGATACAAGGCCACTCGGGAGGAGTGCAGATTGAGTCGTTATGTGTTGAGTGGAGTTATCATTATTTCTAAGACAAGTTAAAGATAAGTTAGAAGAAGTCAGGTCCGTTAGACATGGTTGAATTGGCATGATGGTGGCAGTGATCAGTACCTCCAGCGTGATTAGATTATGCATGTGATTTGTGGCGGTACGTGCGAGGCTTGACGGCCGCCGTAATTGGTTTTATTTGGGGGTAATTAGGTATTATGGCCTGTGATATGTAGGCGGATCCTGGAAAGGCAGTGTACTTGAGGATTTGCATGTTCTACAGTTATGAGAATTCACTCGCGTATTGTTATGGTTCTCTTGGAATGAGTTAGGTAAAAAGTTTCTATATGATGAAGTGTTCACCCTAATAGTTGTTCAGGGGTTATGATGAAATTCTTGTGATGTCACATATTGGCATGTCAGGCGCAGTAAGCGGTATGGAATTTGAAAGTTGAGGATCGAGGTTATAGTTTGGTGTTTACAAGAATGTCACGAGCTCGGATGGGCAGGAAAGTATTTAGATGTTTAAAGTAAGTTGGTATAGTCTTTAGCGTCACCTGAGACCGGTGTTTTGTGAAAGAGGCTTTGCATCCTGGTTATGGATTCTTGATTTGCTTTACAGAGTTAATGTGGCCGGTGGTATGGATGTGCAGACTTGTTATCTTGTGTGAAAGGTCGTGGGAGCGTTACCGCGGGAAGATTGTACAAGTGTGACATTATAGTCACTTGATTGATTGAAGATTTAAACCGAGTATGAATAATGTGGTAATATCGCTTATTTGAGAATTTATGCTTGGAGGGCGCTCGGTCCAATTGCTTGAGGATTGTGGAAGTTTGCTCCGGTTATGATGGTTCTTGTGTGTTATGGGGAAAAAATGGGGTTATTAGAGACCCGTGAAAGGTTATTAGCCTAGTACGGTGCGATCAGAATCGGCTTGAGGTCTGTGGATGGATTTAAATATGAATACGGGCTCTTTATCAGGCCAGAGGTGTTCATTTCAGTATCGCGCTCCTCATGGAGGAGTATTAGAACGTTGGGTGTTATTTCAGCGTATGTTATTTCATATGATACTATATTGTGTCGTGTGAGTTATGCAACGGCTTGATAATTTTCTTATGTGTTGAGATTCCGCGTAGCCGCGTAGCGATGGTATTATGTGAGCAGGATGACTCGTGAGATTCAGATCATATATCGCACCTCAGTTGTTCTTGAGTTTTGTAGCTTCTAGCGCTATATGTCTCCCTGGGGATGGTATTTTGCACTTAGCATTGCTTGTGACCGATATTCAGTATTTTTTAGTAATGAGCAATTTAGCTCGGTGTGTATCTCCTTATGTGAACTTTATGTGTGGATCGGGTGGCACGCCGCCACGGGTATGTTATTTGGATCGGGCTGCACGCCGTAACAGTGTGATGTTGAATACGATTTTCTATATTATATTTTTGTGTGTTTTGTTTCCCATTTTCTGAGGAAAGTTCATATTTGTGCGTGAGTTGAGTAGTTCCTCCAGAGTTCATTTTCCTTATGTATAGCATTCGAGGTTGTAGTTTATTGGCACGTTGTGGCATCATATGAGACTTTTGGTCATGTCTGGGGTGGCTTGTTGCCTGAACAGTTCGTACTGGGAGAGAAGAGATTAATGGCTAGGATCAGTGCAATCTGATCATATGAAGTGTATTAAAGAACAAATACCATTATTCGGTTCATAATGAGGTGATGATTCTAGTCAAGAGGAGAGGTTCAATGATTTGTTGACTCTGCAGTTGGTTATGAAATTCTACACATCTCGTTCGTCGGGTGGCGGTTATGTAAAAGTTGGGGCAAGATGTATATAGGTCATGAGATGCATTAGGAGCATTAGATTTGTGGAATTTTGGCTATTAAGATTAGAGAACATTATTATGGTTAGGTGAATTATGCGGTGTATGGTGTTAATTCAGCAAAGACATGCAATCATATTCTGGTACATCGTATGGTGATTGATATTGTGTTCGTATGTTGGAAACAGGCCTGGTAGAGAATTCCGAGTGTTGGAATTTGGCTCTAAGACTTATTTGCCTAAGTAAAAAGGGAAATCTTTAGATTTGTTTGAGCAAATGTACTCAACTGGGTTGTGGTATCACGGGCAGGTGCACGAGGTGTTAAATAGTGATTTTGGACAACTCCAGAGCAGTTCTCAGCACGTTCGAGGATGAACGTATGTTTAAGTGGGAGAGAATGTAACGATCCGACCGGTCGTTTTGATCTCTAGCGCGTCGTTCGGCAGTTTGAGGCTGTAAGCAGCTTCGTTTCAGGTATTATGACTCGTAGGCGTGGTCGGGATTGAATTTCGGGAAGTTTGGAGTCAATCTGGAAAGAAAATTCTCATTTCGGAAGCCTTAAGTTGGAAGGATTGACTAAGATTGGATTTTTGAGTAAACGGACTTGGAATAAGGATTTGAAGGTTCCAACAGGTTCGTATGATGATTTCGGACTTGGGCATATGTTCGGATCATGTTTTGGATGACCCGGGAGCGTTTCGGCGCATATTGTGGAAGTTAGCATTTTAGAAGAATTTCATAAGTCTGGGTTGAAGTGCATTTCAGTGATATTGATGTCTATTTGGGATTTCGAGTCTGAGAATAGCTCCTTATAGTGATTCTAGTGTTGGGAGCGATCGGAAGTAAATTCGGGAGTACGTAGGTCAATTTGGATTCATTTGGCTAAATTTAGAAATTTGAAGTTTTTAAGAAGTCCGACCGGCAGTGGAAATTTTGATATCGGGGTTGGATTCTGATTCTGGAAGTTGTGGTAGGTCCGTAATGTTGAATGTGACGTGTGTGCAAAATTTGGGGTCAATCAGACGTGATTTGATAGGTTTCGGCATCGTACGTAGAAGTTGGAAATTCCAAGTTTATAAAGATTCAATTGAGTTGCGATCCATTTTTTCGATGTTATTTGAGGTGATTTGAGGCCTCGAGCAAGTCCGCATTATGTTTTGAAATAGGTTGGTGTGATTGGACGGAGTCCTGGGGACCTCGGGTGGATTCCGGGTGGTTAATGGATCGAATTTGGAGTTGAGGAAGGGATGAAGCACCTGGTGTCTGGTGCGATCGCACCTGCGCAATAAGGGTCGCAGGTGCGAGAGTCGCGGGTGCGGCGTATGGCTCGCAGATGCGATATTTGGCTGGAGCTGGGGAAGCCGCAGGTGCGGGTGCTTGAGCGCACCTGCGGGCGCGCAGGTGCGAGGCTGGAGGCCGCAGGTGCGAAGGTCGGGGCTGGGCAGTGTTATTTTAAACCGAGGTCTTAGCTCATTTGCATTTCATTTCTTCCACGGAAGGTTATTTTGGAGCAATTTTGGAGTGGCATTTTCGGCATCTTCCATAAGGTAAGTGATTTCTTCCCATTTTGGGTTAAATACTTGGATTATACATGGATTTGACATGGAAATTCATGGAAAATTAGGGAAAACTTGGGGTTTTGGTAGAAAACCTATAAATTGGTATTTTTAGATTTTGACCACGAATTTGGGCATGAAATTGAGAGTAAATTATATATTTGAGTTAATGAGACTATGGGTAAAGTTTATCTTCGAAAAAATTTCAGAATTCGGGCACGTGGGCCCGAGGGTGATTTTAATCGACTTTTTGATCGGGGTTAGAAATTGTTATAAATTGGATTACAATGAGTATTTGAGTATATATTTATGGGTTTGCACAATTTTTGGCTAGCTTTGGGGCGTTGTGCATCAATTTGAGTCATCGGAAGGGCTTGGAAGCCGGTTATGGAACTTCAGAGCGAGGTAAGTCTCTTTTCTAACCTTGTAAGAGGGAATTATCCTCATAGGTGAAATAATTAATTATGTGATACTATTTGTGGGGAGCTACGTATGCACGAGGTGACGAGAGCCCGTACGTAGTTACTAGTTATGCCTATGTCCGGGTAGTTTTAGGCTGACATCATGCTCTGTTGTTATTATATTTGGCTTGTGTTTATTGTTTTCTTTGAGAAGAAGCTGGATTGAGCATACTTATTAAATATTTTTGAAAGGAATCGAAAATCGTTATAAAAATAAGAATCTTGAAAGTTCATGTTTTGAAAAGAAATGGAAGAATACTTTAATAACTCGAGAAATCTATGTGTAATCGCGTCGCATGTATGATTCGCGAGCGGAGTGAGTCCTCCTACCACACTCTTATGGGATCGGGCCGTTCGCCTCGGCAAGATTTATGTACCACACTCTCATGGGAGCGGGTCGTTCGCCTCGGCAGGCTAATAGATGCATCTATGGTTCGCGTCGTTCGACCCTTCGGCAGTGCACAGTTTACTTTTATGTTGGATGGGGCCGTACGCCTCGGCATTTTCTGTATATAAATTATCCTCATGGAATCGTGCATAATATTTGGGCTAGAAGCCAGTATATCTAAGGGCTTTCCCTTATTTGAAGTATGACAACTTCTTTGAGGAAATCCATTGTATCTATGTATATGCTCCGGTACGGAGGGAATTTGCTAGTTTAGAGTTGAGTAAGTTGTGGAGAAAAAAGGAAAAGTACTGCGTAATTTATACTTGTTGTTTCATATATTTTCCCTTTTTCATACTTATTCATTTTGTTACTGTATCTGATATTATTTGACCTCCAGTAAATGTTAAAGTCGACCTCTCGTCACTACCTCTTCGAGGTTAGGCGGGATACTTGTTGGGCACACGTTGTTTTTGTACTCATACTACACTTGCTGTGCATTTTGTTGCACAAGCACATGTATGCCTAGTGGCCTAGCTTGGCGTAGCGGCATGGTTGATATGGAGACTTAGGTGAGCTGCACCCGTCGAGACGGCCCGCAGCCAGCAGAGTCTCCTTCAGAGTATTGGATTTTCTTTTCTGTCCAATTTGTATTCCGGACAGTTATTGTATTACTTTTGTTTCCTAGAAATTGCTCATGCACTTGTGACACCGGGTTCTGGGATGACTTTGGGATCTATTGTTAATTAAATTTGTTAAGACATCGTTATTTACTCAGTAAAGTTTATTGATTATTATATAATGTAATGAAAAGTAATGATTTCAAAATACTAAAATATAAATTTAATTAACTTTTAGTGTTGGTTTGTCGGACAGAGGTATCCGACGCCATCACAACTTTTCGTAGAATTTTGGATCGTGACAAGTTCCAAAAGGGAATATGAAGAAAAGCAAAAAAGGAGAACAACATAAAAGATAAATAAAGAAAAGAAAAGGCAAGCAATAACAATGTTAATTGGTCAACACCCCCTAAATTACGGTGTAATCAAAGCCTCCCTGCTAATAATCCCCCTTTTTCTTTTTTCATTATGCCCTTTCACAGTGGCCAAGGCCAACAGCCCCTCCAAAAGAAGAGTTTAACTCTTATATACTTGCATTATATTGAATATTTACCCTACTTATATACTTTAATATATATTGTAATAAATTACACTTGCTTTATATTTTAGGTTATTATTTCTTTTACTTATAATGGATGATTGCTTGTAGTTATATTTTTACCGATTTGATATTATAATTGTTTTTACCATGTCAGTATATAAAAGTTTGACTCACAATAACAACAACAATGCATCAATTCCAATTAGTTAGTTGAGATTGGCTGTAATATATATATATATATATATATATATATATATATATATATATATATATATATATATATATATATATATATATATATATATATATATATACTAAAAATTTTGTAGTAAGTAGAGTCAGATCTAGAATTTTAACGCGAACGGGTACGAGCATTCTGCTCAATCAATACCCCTAAAGGTTTTAGTGTTCAAGGTGTCACGTTATTTATATTAAACATTTTCAAAGTATACTCGTATAAGTATATATATACATGCCTTGATTGCTAGAAAATAAAGTGAGACTACAAAAAACAGAACACATCATGGACACAGGACAGAAACATTGATTGATGATTTGAATTTTGACATCTTAACTACTCTCCTCCAACTTACTAGAAACAATGGTAATGAGTAATTCTACTACAGTGAGTAAAAAAAAGTTGATTACCACATGGCATATGGCCCATTCTCCCCGCCAGTCATGGCGAAAATACAACACATTTTGTCAACTTTCAAGAAAGTTAAGCTCCATATAGATATCACAACCCCTCTTTACTAATTAACATCACTCCAAAAATTTGCATGCTTTCTCATTTTGCTGCAATTAATGGCAAAGAATAAGTCATTTTTGTTACTTTTTCTTGTTTTGAGCTTCATTTCTGGGAGTTTATCACAGTATGAGTTAGAGGAACTAACATGGTTAGATGACAAAGATGATGAGATTTCTATGTTTCATAACCAGCATTCTGCTATGAGAAGATGTGATTTAACTTCTGGAAAATGGGTTTATGATCAATCTTACCCTCTTTATGATTCTAGCTGTCCTTATCTTAGTACTGCTGTAGCTTGTACCAAGAATGGCCGTCCTGATTCTGACTATGAAAAATGGAGGTGGAAACCTCATGGTTGTGAAATTCCTAGGTAATTAAAGTTGTAATGTCTTATTCTTTAGTAGTTTTTTTGTGGGGGATAAGGGTAAAAACAAAAAAAATCCCGAGCCGAAGTTCTATCGAAAACAGCCCCTCTACCTTTTCAAAGTAGGGGTAAGGTTTGCGTACACATTGACCTCCCAGACTTTACTTGTGGGATTACACGGGTTTGTTGTTGTTGTTGGGATAAGGGTAAAAAATGTGCATGTACTATACAAAATATCAAAATTGTACTAACCATTATATGTTGGCTACTCTTGGCGTAGCCGGTAAAGTTGCTGCTATATGACCAGGAGGTCATCGATTCGAGCCATGTAAACAGCCTCTTGAAGAAATGCAGGTTAAGGCCGCATATAATAGACCCTTGTGGTCCGGTCCGCACAGCGCTGTCCTTTATTATACTCATATGCCTATAGCAAATCGTCTAGTATTTGCTCTTGATTAATTCACCCTATGCTGGAGCTTTGTTAAAATCAAAGGTCCAATACAAGACAATTTGCAAACGATAAGCATATGAATGCCCCAAAGTAGAGCGTAAAGTTAAGATATTTCGGCGTTTTTGACCTTTCTCTTTTGTTGGTTGAATTGTTGGAAAATATTCAAATGATGGTCTAACTTTCTTGGTTGAATGTAGGTTTAATGCATTGGAATTTCTTGGAAGGATGAGGAAGAAGAGGATAATGCTTGTGGGTGATTCAATAGTGAGGAATCAATGGGAGTCTCTTGTTTGTTTAGTTCAATCTGTTGTCCCTATGGCTAGAAAAACAGTAACCTATGTTGGCCCTACTATGGCTTTCCATGCTATGGTGAGAAAGTGTTATAATCTCGTTTCGCTTATTAGGAGAAGTTACTTGTAATTATCTGTCTGTCAGTCAGTGTATAGAAGTTAAACTCTTTTGTTATTTATTATAACTGGAACGGATATAAAACATAGTACTAAAAGTTCAAAACTAGTTAACTGATGGTTGATTGATTTTTCAAAGGATTTTGAGACAACCATAGAATTCTGCTGGGCTCCTTTTCTGGTTGAATTGAAAAAAGGACCAGAAAACAAGAGAATATTGCATTTGGACATGATTGAAGAGAATGCTAAGTATTGGAGAGGAGCTGATGTTCTTGTTTTTGATTCAGCTCATTGGTGGACTCATTCCGATAAATATAGTTCGTAAGATAAATTTCACGCTCTTTTTTTACCCTTTCTTGTCGCATATGATTCTTGAATATACCCGAAAAACTAATGCACTGCTATGAGGTCATTGACATAGTTTTACTGAACCATTTATTGAAACTCAGGTGGGACTTAATAATGGAAGGAAACAGTTTCTATAGAAACATGAATCCAATGGTTGCCTATGAGAAAGGACTTATGACATGGGCTAAATGGGTAGACTTGAATCTTGATCCCCGAAAAACTCGAGTTTTCTTCAGAAGCATGTCGCCTCGACATAACAGGTACTCATCTTGATTATCACATTTCTACAAAATATGCAGTTCCCTATATATCCTACATTGATTCATAGAATGTGTGAAGAAAATGTTCACTTTCATATCTGTTATTGTCATTCGTAGAATAATATTTGGTCTGAGATGAACTTAAATTGAGCAAGACACGGTCAGTGAGGATTCGAAGGAGAGTCTTAGCATAACTGGTAAAGTTGCCGGCATATGATTAGGAGGTCACGTGTTCGAGCGGTCGAAACAGCCTCTTGCAGAAATGCAGGGTAAGGCTGCGTACAATAGACCCTTGTGGTCCGGCCCTTCCCCGGACCCCGCGTATAGCGGGATCTTAGTGCACGGGGCTGCCCTTTTATGGTCAGTGAGGATTCATATAGCCGACCCCTATTTGCTTGACAATGAGGCTTAGTTGTTGTTGCTGCATTATGATTTGTTAGGGAAAATGGATGGAAATGCTTTAATCAGAGGGAGCCTCTGGAATTCTTTAGTCACCCTCATGTTCCGGAACCACTACTTGTGCTAAAAGAAGTGCTAAGAAGGATGAGTTTTCCAGTATCTTTCCAGGATATAACGACGATGACAGCTCTAAGAAGAGACGGGCATCCTTCTGTTTATAGTAAGTTTGTAAGCCAAACAGGTAAGCAGCACTTAGGAGACTATAAATCTGATTGTAGCCATTGGTGTCTTCCCGGAGTACCTGATACCTGGAACGAAATGTTGAACGCCATGCTCTAATTAGTACTAAGATGTGTCCATATAGCTTAGGAGGTCATCATTGAGATGGCTTGTTTTTCAGTGTTGAGTTCTCTTCCCTTTATATTTTAGCCTGATGTTTCTAGCACTTCAGTGCTGAGTGTTTGATGTAAACAACTGATGCTTCTGAATGCGCATAACTGTGTTAGTTCTTGAAGTGTAAGCAGTTTCTTATGTGCAAATTAATGAAATGAGCGATTCGTACTAAAAAAATATTTGGGAAATTGACACTTTATAGCCGCTCTCAAAATAATAGCCGAAAAAATATATATTTTTTGTATATATATATACACACATTTCTATATGTTGTATACTAAGAATATACAAATTTTATACACTTTTACGGTTACTGGATATAAATAGTTTATGCGCGGACTAAATGTGATCTTTTCCCCTAAATATTTTTTGTCATCTCTTCATTTGTGGAGTAAACTTTAACAACTTGAACATTGATCAAATGATGGTGTTTATCAATATGATAGCAGCATGCTTGCTTTTTACACTTTAGCTTTTGCGTTTGAGATATGGCCCTTCTCTTACTTTTTTCACATTCTGATGTAGACAATGTTATGACCAAAACAAGAACTATATCTCTGCCTAGAAGACAACAAAATACAACAAACCTATTACAATAATTCATGTATTGCTGGAGAATTCTCCCTATTACTTAGCAATTGAAAGCCCTTCAACAAAAGCTATTGTTTGTAACCTGATTTAGCCAAAACAGCTGCCGCACATGTGTCGGATCCTCCAAAAATGCACCACCTTTGGAGGATTTGACATGTACCATGAATTTAGCCTATGTTGCGTAGACTCTCCAAACAATTGCTGCACACCTGCACCACCTTTGGAGGATCCGACACGCAACCATCGACCACGGCCGTAAGCACTCCGCTCGTTCGTAAGCCCCTTTAGAGATAGGGGCGAGCCAGGAGCTTACTTCGAGTATTTATGACACTGGTAGCAGTCCGAACAACGTGTTAAATACTCTAATTACGTTCTAAAAGAATGAAATGCCTAAATTTCTCACTCTTTTCTGGGATCTTTTAACACAATTTTTCTAAACTAACCAATTGCAATTAGTAGACATTGCTTTGGCCTAGATACAAAACATGAACATTAGCTTCTTCACCAACAGAACTTAAAGAAATCTAAAAGTTTTACTAATTCTCAGTATTCTTATGTTGCGAGTTGCAACCCTTAAAAGTCTGCAGCAGTTTTTTTGGATCTATGGTAATTTAGTTGATATTGAACAAAGAAATAAAAGACACAAATTAACAAAAGCTATAAATATTCCTATAATATGTGTTCATGCTATTGAGGAACAAACTTCTTCCTTAATTTAGCAATCTCCTTATCATTCAATCCAAAAGCCTTTATCAAGAGCTCCTCTTTAATTCCTGTTCCAAAAATAGCAGATGGGATTTTCACCAATCCTGGATTTTGGCTGCTAAAACTTCCCAAAATAGTAGCTGGGGAGTCACCAACATTCATTTGGAAATGAACTAAACCTTTTGGAAACACCATGACTTCTCCTTTCTCAATAACCTTAGCAAAAACTCTGCTTCCTGAATCAACAAACCCCGAATAAATCTTCCCCTCGAGCACGAATGCAGTCTCAGTTGCCCTCGGATGAAAATGTGGCACGTTGATGCCATCAACGTCAAAATCAGCACGCACAAATGACATGCCTAATGTGTTCAGTCCAGGAAAGACAGTGGAACTCACTGGAA
This sequence comes from Nicotiana paniculata, assembly GCA_005239505.1. Lineage (NCBI taxonomy): Eukaryota > Viridiplantae > Streptophyta > Magnoliopsida > Solanales > Solanaceae > Nicotiana > Nicotiana paniculata. Next base: position 110,985 of record ML345570.1, on the reverse strand, counting down.
TAGATGAAAATCCAGTATGTTTAAAGTTCCCTGGATCTTTAATACCTGAATAGATAAAATCTTCGACTGTGACCAACGATGAATTCTTACAAGAAAGGAAGATTGAAGAGAATTCAGCCCTTGGTATACAGTAGTCATGAACTGGATCAGGATCATATGATAGTCCTAGGTAGCTTTGAAAAAAAATAACTAGAAAAACTGTCATATGAGAATGAGTCATGGTTTAGGATCAATATTCAAGAATGAAAAATTTGGAAATTATAAAATAAATTGCTGCATCTAAGGAGAGAATGTTGTTTCAACTTTCAACCTTGACTAATCTAGACAGATAAAAATATATAATAGCAAGAAAATTTGAAACCTAGTGAATGGTTCTATTCAATAATTGGCCTACTGTTATGAAATATATATGGAATTTTAACTGAGAAAAGTTTTCTTTTTATAGGAGTAATTATTGAGGAAATAATGATGTGGTGTTTCACAAGCAAAGCTTTGCTTGAGAACTAAGCTAAGAAGGATTAGTTAGTCACAACATAAATGGCTGCAGCAGACAGTGATTTGCTGTTGTCTTCTTGCAAGATAATGGCAAAAGGTGATGATAGCTAATCTTTATATAAAACAAGGTCCCCAGGGAAAGGAAAAAGGTACAGGAACTATTTTATCTTAAATTAAAAGATAAGTGAAAATAATGTAGCAATATTTTCACATCTAACCACCCCAAAAGGCAAAAGAAAATGACAAGAATTGACAACCCCACATGATGACAACATTCTCTCTCTTTTTTTCCTTCGGTGTCCGACTAGCTTGTACAGACCTCAACTATTTTCCGTTGGTATAAGTACTGAGTAACTCTACCTGTCAAAACTTGATCGATGATGACAGCGTCCTTATGCTCCCTTTAATAAATAGCAAGGGGACCAAAGTAATTGTTCAGAATTTCTGATAGTGAACGATATCATCACCAGTACTAACAACTCTATAATGGTTTAGGTGGATACAATTCCACCACTTCCCCCTCCTAGCTAGTCACTTTTCACCTTTTTTCTTTTAATTGTTTTCCTCTATCAGGTTTATCACATTGTGATAACTCGTAATACTAGTAAAACTTGTCATTTAATTACGAGTCACTATTCTAATTTACTGCATGATGGTATACAGAATTTAAACGGAGGGGCTACGCTGTAAAATTCCTCGTCGATCTTGCTGTATTTGATTTGCTCTACAAGCGGATTAGAATGTAAGGTCAGTTAACTTTATGTCTTCAAAGAGATCTACTTAATATAATTCGAGGGCTTAGTTAGTAAGTTTTATCACATTGCACCACCGACAGCGGATGGAGTTGCTCTTCCTTAACCAGAAGTCTCGGATTCAAACCCTGGCTATGAAAAAAATTTCGGTAGGGAGCGCTTCCCCTCGAGTGAGACCCTAGGTAGCGCAAATCTGGATATAATCGGGGTCCAATGCGAGTACTACCGGTGTTCAAACCAAAAAAGATTGATCACACTGCTACTGAGAAACGAGAATGTTGATTACCATGTTTGTTTAACTTCACAGCAACGATCGAGTTTACCATTTATTATGCGGGTTCGTTTCCCTCAGCTCTTTGCATGTTCCCAAAAAAGAAAAAACTTATTTTCACTCTTTAATGTTAACCAAAAACTGAAATATTAAAATATCCTTGTAAACATGCCCACTAAAGCGGCTTTTCGTTTTTCAGGTACAGTAAGTTATAGTGGCAAAATGTCATGATAATGACAACCACAGCTCGTGCACGAAGTTGGTGAGACTAGACGTCAATATGAAGTTTCCATAGAATACGAATCGCTTTGGTGAAAACAAGCAGATCCACAACTGCTCTTGCACTGTAGCAATGTCAATTTAACTGGAGAAAGGGGCTTAAAAGTTAGGCTTGCTGAAACTGATCAAATTGCAAAATGACACTGTAAAATTAATAGCCCAATAATATATATATATATCTTTATATATATATCATACTGTGAAGATCAAAAGTTGAATGTGAAAGACCAAAATAACCCTATACTATTATTGAAGGTTTATGCCCTTAAAAGTTATTTTAATAATACCTTCAATATTAATAACAAAAGTTAATTTTGTAACATTAAATTTGACTTAGGGATTATCAAAAAATTTAGTAAGGTCCATGTATCTAAATTCTTTACTTAACAAAGTTAAGCTCTTTAATTTCGGCGTATAATAATTTTTCTTGAGCTAACATTTACAGTTCTTCAAAAATCAAATAATTATTTTGAGCTAACATTTTATCTTCTCCTTTTATTTTTCTCAGCTTAAATATTTAAATTGTTATTAGAAATGATTTCTAAGCGCAATCTTTTTCTTATAAATACAATCATGATTTAAAGCGTTTTATCATTTATGTACAAGACGATATAATTTATAATTAATTATATGGGACTAGTACACACACACACGTATTCTGTATATTATATACAAAAATTATACAAATTTTACACTTTTTCGGCTACCAAACGTAATTATTTTTGGCGCGGACTAAAAGCGAAAAAAGCCCCTCCTAAGTTGTTACTTAAGACACTTGAGACTTCATCCTCACCAACAGGCAACAACAAGAACCATACGTCCACCTGAACTTGCTGCCAAAAAAAAACCTTCAACTCCCGAGTCCAAAACTAATTTCCTACTACACTTTTATTAAGGAGTATATCCAATTCCTAATGGACTGCAACAGATTGGATCATAAAAGGGCTGAAATTCAGAAACAGAGTAGTTAAATGCAGAGAAACCAACACTCCAACTTCCCAAAAAGAATATAAGTTAGAAAGGCTTCTATACATAGTAGATCCTGTAATACTAGTGTCCTCACAGTTAACCTTGCTCATAAATTTTAATGGAAATTAGTGACCGAGCGAAAAGAGAAGCAGCAATAAAAAGAATGAATATACAAACATAAACATGAATGCTACAAATTTGAAAAAAGAGGCATTTGCAGGACAAAAATGGAGAAAGTAAAACAAAATAGAAAAGAGCAAGATGATATATCATCTTTCATTGGTGCATATCAACTTCAGCATTGTTACAGGCGTGATGCAGGAAGAAATTGTCAAGAGATGAAAACCTAAATGGTTGAGAGTTGAAGGGGTGGAAAGATGGAAAGTCAAAATCTTTCCTCTTTCTAGAATATAGTATGTACAAATAGACAGAAATTACCGGCAGCGCTAAGCTGGGGAGGGCAAGAAACAATACATGCTTTGAGGGATGGAAAACAGCAGTTTTTATACAAGTCATTAAACTTGAGGTATAGAATGAAAGACCCATATATTTCTGACAGTTTCCTGGAGCTACTGGATTCAAATCACATGTAACAGGCAGCACCTGAATGTATGTTACATTGGAGAAGTTACTTGCAATAAATACACCAACACATAAAGACTGTCCAAGAGGTAGGTCCTGAAAATTTCAACACTAATCCTTCTTCATATCGTTGATGCAATCAGTCCGGTTTTCTTAAACGGCATCTCAGAGGAACTGCACAAGTACCTTGTCACAGGTCCAAGGAATCTGATAATTAATCAAATAAAAAATCCAATGTGACGTGAAAAGTCACACATCAGTTGCAAGTATACTTCCAGCAAAACAAAGTATTACTTTTTTCCACAGGGCAATCATACACAGTAAAATGAAATAAGAATTTCAATACATTGCGCCAAATCATGTAAGCCAATCTTGCACTGTCCAACTAGCAGTAAGCAGCAGCATTATTCATAGACAGAATTTCTTTAGCCTTAGTAATAAGAGGCATTAGCAGGAAAAAGATCTTTAGATGACGAGGAGGTGGCAGATGAAAGAACCTAAGGATATGAAGACAATCTCTCTTTCTTCCATCTTTCTTCTTTTTTTGGGTACGATACATGAAGATGGTCTTTTCTATTCATGAAATGGTAACCAAGTTGGAAAAAAGAGGGGAGGGTCTATCAAAGAAACTAACCAGTACATAAAGAACCAAGGAAAGAACTACCATACAGAGTAAATTTGAATTTACAAGGCCAAACAGTTGAGAGAACAAGATCACTCTTCTTTTTTTTTGAGAAGGTAACATTTGTTGCATATATATTAACTGAATCAAACAAGTATAGTTAACCATAATTACAGAGGGTGGTACAGGAAGATTCTCTAGTCCTTACAAGGATCCTAAAACATCAACAAAAGATTCTGGATCTTCCATGTACTCTTGCTTACACCAAAAATAAAAAAGCGCTAAATAATGCATCTTCATTCTCTGGATAGTACTATGTCTATCTTAAAAACATTTTTGGTTTCTCTTTCCAAACAGTCCACCAAATGCAACCTGGGACAATCTTCTAACTCTCTTTCTGATTAGGGGAGCTACTGAGTTTGTTCCAGCATTCTAGAAGTTCAATAATACTCGTTGGCATTACCCACATGGTTCCTTTCAAGTTAATGAAAATCCTCCAAATTTGTTATGTTATCCTGCAGTGTAAAAAAAAGATGGTTGATTGTCTCTGCCTCTTCTCCACATAAGTAACATCTGGAGCATAGGTGGAAGCCCCTCTTAATAAGATTATCCTGAATTAAGACTGCTTTTCTGGCTAGCAGCCATGTGAAGCAAGCAACTTCGTATGGAATTTTGACTTTCCACATTAGTTTTCAAGGCCAACTTCAAATCTGATTATTAGAGGTGTTGTATTCCTTGTAGGCATACTTGGCTGAAAATTTACCTTACCTATCTCTTTGCCAGAACATGCAATAATGTCCCTTTGAATTGATCCAAGGTGTTGTAGAATTCTGTTAGCGTGATGATCTCCCAGTCATTGATAATCTTCTATAGCTAAGGTTCCATCCTTGGTTTGACAATACATCTCCCACAGTTGCTCCTTCCTGCTGGTTCAAGCTATAAATGTCTGGAAGTCTGTTTCAAAGAACATTGGCCTAGTCAGGTGTCATCCCAGAAAGAAGTTTTCATTCCATTGCCCACCTTGAATCTAGATTTGTTTTTGAACTTTGGCCACAAGTTCCTGATTGATCTCCATAGACTGACACCATAAGGACTGGTTGTAGAGTTGGTAGTCCAATTACTTTCCATTCCATACTTCACTCTAGTGACATCTTTCCATAGTGAGTGTTCATTCGAAGCAAATCTCCAGAGCCATTTCATCATTAGGCTGTGATTCCAAATTCTTAGGTTCCTAATGCCCAGCCCCCTTCCTTCTTACAAGTGAATCCCAATTGACCAAGTGAATTTTGTCTGTCACTGTTGCCTTGCCAAAGAAAGTTCCTTCTTAATGCATCTATTCTTTTGACTACATTTGCCGGGATAGGAAATAGAGACATCATGTAAGGGGGCAAGGCATCCAGAATACTATTGATTAGAACTAGTCTGCCCCCCTACGGAGAGATATTGGCTTTTCTAGCTAACTAGTTTCTTTTCGCACTTCTCTAATACACCATTTCAAATATCTTTGACTTGCTCTTTGCATCCAGGGGCATTCCAAGATACACCGAAGGAAGTTCTCCAATTCTCCCTCCCAGAATGTTAGCTAGGTATTGGATATCAGGGACCTCATTGACTGGATATAGATGACTCTTGCTCCAATTAATATGCAACCCAGATATGGCTTCAAATAGGATAAATATAACCCTCAGAATTTTCAGTTGATCTCTATCAGCTTCGCAAAAAAATAGTGTGTCATCAGCATATTGAAGGTGTGTGATTTCTAGATTGTTGATAGCCCTAGTAGATACATTGAATCCCTTGATCCAGGTGTTACCCCGAGCAGTTTTCAACATGTCATTAAGACCTTCCATAGCAATGATGAACAAGAAAGGGAATAAGGGATCACCGTCACCCTGTCTCAGTCCTCTCTGTCCTCTCTGGGATGAGAAGAAGCCAGCTGGGGAGCCACTGATAAGTATGGAGAATTTGACATTGCTTATGCAGAATTTGATCCAGGAAATCCATCTGCCTCCAAACCCAATCTTCTCCAAACCCCAAGCAGATAACTCAGCCTTCTGAATGTCCAACTTACATAGGATGCCTGGGAGTTTGCTTTTGATCCTTGAGTTTGCTTTTGATCCTTGTGTCTACACATTCATTTGATATAAGTATGGCATTCATTATCTGTCTCCCTTTGATAAAGGCCATCTGTTGCGCATCCACCAATTTATGTACCACTTGAGTCTCTCAGTCAACAACTTAGAGATGATTTTGTAGATGCTACCTATTAGGCTGATGGGTCTAAAGTCCTTCAATTCCTTGGCACCCACCTTCTTAGGAACCAAAGCCACATAGGTGGCATTGAAGCTTTTTTCAGAAACACCTCTATCATAAAAATTTTGAATAGCAGCAGTGACATCAGCATTGACTACCTCCCAACAGTGAGTGAAGAAGGCCATGGTATAGCTATCAGGGCCAGGAGCTTTATTCCCAGCACATGCTTGAACAGTGAAGAAGGCCATGGTATAGCTATCAGGGCCAGGAGCTTTATCCCCAGCACATGCTTGAACACTGCTCCAAATCTCTTGGGCTTCAAACGGCCTCCGTAGAATCTGGTTCTCTTCTGGAGTGATCATATGACAAACTCCGAGGTTTCCACGGGGCCTCCATTCTTCTGACTCAGCGTAGAGGTTTTGATAGAATGAGATGATTTCCATCTTTATGTCTGCAGGATTTCTAATAGGTTCACCTTCAACTTATAACATGTCAGTATTGTTGTTCCTCTTATGAGCATTGGCGGTTCTATGGAAGAACTTGGTATTGTTATCTCCTTGTTTCAACCAAAGAGCTCTTGATCTCTGTCTCCATGCTACTTCTCCTTTTCTTGCGATCTCCTCAAATTCCACTGTTAATGTTGCTTTTGTGAGTATTTCTGACTGAGTCTTGGTTGATTATTTCATCTTCATTTAGATTCCTGAGGTCCTGAATCTCATCTAATTCACTTAATTGAGAGAGGATGTTGAGCTTCTGCATTTCCAGGGGTTTTGCTCCACTCTCTGGGTTTTCCTTTTAGAGCCTTCAGCTTGAAAGCTAGAGTACAGTCAGGTCTTCCTTCACAGTTGAAAGAGACCCACCATTCTTTGACTCTCTTTGAAACTCTCTGTCTGCAGCCACCAATTTTTGAATTTGAAATAGGATTTGATAGGCTCTCAATTTCCACATTGAAGTAACAGAGACGCATGATCAAAAGTCACTATATGCAAGGTTGATTGTTTGATACTCTCATTCCATTCTTCAGAAATAAGAAATTTGTCTAGTCTAGCTGCAATGTCATGTCTTTCTCCTTTCCTCCAAGTGCACTTACTTCCTAGTAGTTGTAGATCTAGCAACTCCATATCCTCGATGAATTCAGAGAAATCAGTCATCGATTTGGAGATCCTGTTACAGTTTTTCTTCTCTGAAGGAAATCCAACTGTATTGAAGTCCCCACAAACCACCCAGGGACTTGAGAACAAGCCTCTTGTTGCACCAATTTCCCACCAAACTTCTCTCTCTGCCCTGTCATTAGGAGCATAAATACTAGTTAAGTGCCAAGACAAGTGCTGTGTTTTTCCAGTGAACTTACATGTGATAAGAGTAGGAAGCCAAGCTAGTTGTTTCACCTTCCCATACCCTGCTGTCCCACATCAGTAAAATGCCTCCCCTAGTACCGCTAGCCTTTAGTTGTGCAAATCTGCACCATCTATTGGCCCATAATTCTCTCACAATTCCTGTGATATCTCCTTCAATTTTGGTCTCCTGAAAGCAGTAGACGTCGGCTTTCCAAGTGTTAATGCAGTTGTTGATTAGTCTCCTCTTCCTTGCCTTGTTCAATCCCCTCTCATTCCATGATATAATGTTGACTTTCATTGATCTTGGTTGATGTAGTAGCCCCCTCTGCTTCTAGTACCATTGCTTTTGAAATTGCTCCCGATGTCCAGGTTCTTCAATTCTTTAGAACCCTTAGTTTTAGGAGTTGTTGTCACCATTGTTCCTGCAAAACCCCTATTTGTTTGTCTTTTTTTATCAATCTTCATGAAAAGCTGTAAAGCCTCTTTTTCGCAACCTTGGAAATCAACCCCAAATTCTTTACCATGTTTGATGATGTTTTGGTGCACCCAGATAGGTGTATCAAAGTCAGGGTCCTTCTAAGGCTCTTGGGTGTGTGAATTCAAGGGTTCAACCTCTTCAATAGCCCACCCAGTAGTTTCCTCCCCTTCTGTGTTCAAGGGTTGGAAACCTAGTGGAGAGCAATCTGGTTCTTCCGCAATGATCATGGCACTTTCCTTGTCAACTGGGTCTAGTTGGGCTTCTTTGTTTCCTTCTTCTTCCTCTGGTTCGATGTTTGCAGCATGCAAAATGGTAGGAGGCAGAGAAATTGCTGATATTTCTTCAATTAGTGGGTCTGGTGTGTATTTATTAGAGTGATCCAAATTGGGCTTGTCTTCTGAAATGACTTGGGCCATGATATCTGGGCCCAAAGATTGCTTATTATGTAACATGGATCTTGTTTGTAACGGGTCATTTAATTTAAATGCCCCCTCACGTGTTAGGTCACGTGTAACTTCAGGAGACCTAGGCTGTAAGGGTTTTGAGCAACCCACGTGCCCCGTCCCAGCTCCATATTCTTGAGCCCCTCCCTCTGACAACATAGAGTCAACGATTACCCGCTGGTCCAAGACCTTCATCTCTCTTCCTTCACCGGAGGAAAATTTTACCGGCGATGCGCACCAGACTTGGATAGTGTATGTAATTCCTTCGTTTTCAATGATTAATGCCTTCGGGATAAAATCCCCATCTCCTCTCACCTTCAACCTGGCCCATTTCAGGTGATTTTTGAGTTCCGTCTCTTCCTCAGTTTGAACCCAACCTCCACAGTGATCTCCAACCTCTTTGAAAACTTTCTGGGACCAGAGATGAAGTGGGAGTCCAACAAGTCTGATCCAAACATGTTCTATCTTCTCCATTTTTGATATAGAGCCACCTATTGGCACCACCATTGAAGATGAAATTTATGAAACTTCCAGCTCCAGTTCCCTTTTAGCACATGTTCAGCAGTTTTTTTCGAGGAAAACTCAAACAGAAAGCGATTTTGGCCCATCTCATAGATGTTAACCCCATGAGCTTGCTTCCAAGTGCTGCTGGCCCACCGCCGGATCTCCGAGAGGGTAGGGGATGTCAGAAATCCCAACTGGAAGGCTACCCACCACACTCCTGGAAAGGAGTCCATTTTGGACTGTGCTGGTTCCTCCAGAGATTTTGATGATGTCCTCTTTTTCATGCACAGAGGCCTCTTCCATTTCTCTGGTTGTCCACTTGTTTCTTCTGATTGTGTCTGAATAGAGGAATCCTTCCTCTGTATTCCTAGGGACAATTGTAACTGCCCTCTGGGCTTTGCCATTAATGAATCTTGATATTTTAACTGCAATGTCCAACCACCCTGTATTAAATGCCAATTCAGGGATAATAATAACAGATCTCCTTTTCTTTTGCATGTTTATAATACTTATGTAGCGTCCATATTTGTTGAAATTTCTCGAGCAGAACTCCGAGAAGTGGTCTTGGGACTTCCATCTTCTCACTGAATTACCCTTCCCTTTCGAAGCTTCTGTTAGAGCATAGCATAACCACTCCATCGTCTTCAGGCTGAAGAAAGTCCTCCTGAACATGTTATGACCTCTTTCTGTCCAGTTATACCATGTCTCTGCTCTAGATTCCTCTCTGATTATGTCGTAAGATTTGGAACCTACAGCAAAGTAAATTGCATTGTCATCCATTTCAACTGATACGTTAATTCCGATCAAAAGACTACCGGAAGATCCGCTCTGAATTGAGTACAACTGACTAGAAAGGTTGGGAAACACCTCCGCAAATGTGCTTGGGAGCACTTTTCATCAACCTTCTTGTATGATAAAACTTGCCTTTTTAGAGAACAAGATCACTCTGCTAAACAAAAAGTGACAGAACTAACTTAAAAGATAATTTATCCACATCATCCCCTCGACTAATTTTTTTTCTTTTTGATAAGGTATCATTCCCTCGGCTAATATGGTCAATAAATACCAAAATCTATATAAATGTAAGATGTCTTCACCTTCCACTACAACAAACTATGACTGGAATACAATGACACAATCAGAGGAAAGAACTATCCAACAAGTTATGAATATATATGCATGAGTAAACACCAAAATGGTAGCACCGTACCTCCTAGATCAACGGAAGTCATGCACCCGATAGCAACACAAAGGAAGGTGTTCTCAAGAAAAGCTTTGGCACTTGGTCATCATCAATGATGTCACTTTGCATATATACTAAAAGTACAGCAGTTCAGTCTTGAAAGCTAAAATAAAAGTACAGCAATTCACTTTGGTAAGCAACACATAACGCATGATGAAAATACAATCTATCAGCAAAGCTTGGCAATTAGTCAACAGAGAAGGAAGATACGCAATAAAAACAGGATATTCAGCAGTTTAATAGTTTTAGCACAATCTTAAACAATTATGCACATCCAAAAACCATATAGAAATGGTCAAAATCTGGATGGTGGAATATGTTTACAAGTATATATACACTTATCATGTGAGGGAGATGGAGTATGTTTACAAGTATAAATACATTTATAATGTGAGGGAGAGTTGATAATGGAGAAATGTATAAATTAAAGCTGTGGCTCATTTTATCCAAGTTCGTTAAGGTAAAGGATGGGTTACCTGTCGGCTTCCTATGCAAACATTTCTCAGGCTGACCGATCAGTGGTTGGCTGGTGGCAATCGTCCTAGCACCCGTTAAGGAAGAAGCAACTGTTTTGACAGGTGAGTATGCTCAAGGTACTTACCAGTATGCGTCTGCTACTAAAACATGAAAATCAAGAAGTTAAATGTTACATATAAAATTACAGTAGTCCAAGATTCATAAGATGCAGACAGATAATGAAGGATTAGCAAGACAAAAAAACTGAACAGCCAGGTACCAGATTCTTATGCTTATTATATACAAGCTTTAGGAAAACATAACTATTAACCAGGGAAAAAAAGTCAAAAATGCATTATACTGGGAAAAGGAACTGGAACATTATAAAGGTGACAAAACAAAATTGCCCTTGCGATCTTTGCTAATTTGCTTACAAGGAAACATTGTCCGAATTTAAACAATGAGGATTTTCTAGCATTCCCTTCAAATAAGTATACCAAAAATGGCCATAATTACAAGCGCCAATTGGCTAGAGATCTCTTAAGCCATCACTTCTTGAACAAGCAAAAGAGCATTCTCAACTAAACAGTTAAATAGTCCTTAAGAATGTACAATGATCAGTCACAGTCAAAACATATTTAGCTCGGAAAGGTCGTCCATTGGTATTTCAAGCCCCACACAATCATGATCTTGCAAACCATCAACATCAAAGTTGAACCAAGTATTGAAATCCTGAGGCGCCCCAAGCTCAGATTCTACACCTAGCTCTTCTATCGCATCAATGTCATTCAGTGGCACATTCACGCTGTCAGCAGATTCTTTCTTCTCTCTCGATGAATTAATATCACCCTCTCTTTTTCTGTTACCACTTGTATTGACCAATTCCCCAGAACCATTAGCAGAAGGGTAAACTGGATGTGTCGTGATTTCCATGAATTTGTTAAAAGATCCATTTACGGATGTAGAAAGCTGAGCTGTCTTCTGCTTGGGCTTAGATTTTGTCTTGCGTTCACCCTTGGAGTTCCCCAGTGATCGTCCAGCTTTTGCATTTGTATTTCTGGATAAAGAGTCCCTATCTCTTTCACTTCTCTTTCCTTTTGCACCACCTAGAAGAGTTCCACCAAGAGTAGAAGTGGCTCTGAAAGCAGCACCAGCACCAACATCATCAAGCAGTACTTCTTTTTTCTTCCCTCTATTTAATATTGGCCCATTTTTAGCAAAAGCCTGATCAGATTGATGATTAAACCTTTCATATGGATCAACCAAAACACCATCAGCACTAACAGGGTACGAGCCTGTGAAACAAGAGAGATGTCAGTTATTACAAGTTTACAACACATCTGATTAGAGCAAATAGCAACAAACATAAACAAAACTAAAATTACTAAAGCATCTGAAGATGAAAGTACAATTGTACTAAAACTAGAACTCTCGTTAGAAACAACGCCAGTAAATACCACCCAGCTGACAAGAACAGGACGTGCAAGAAACAAACTTCAGATACTAAAGCATGTGAAGATCAAAATACAATATATTGCTAAAAGGAAAGATAAAAAACTCTTCTTAATAAGAACCAAAATATTTGGTTGACCCAGAGGCTCAAGGAAACAGAAAATATTGTAACTAGCTCAAAGTTGCTAAAGCATTGTCATCACAGTGTCATTCCCATATACATGATAATTTAACTCATAGTTAAAAGCTTACTATTACCAACTGCTTCACCAGCCAAAAGATCTGCCTCATTAAGACGAGGCGGAGCGGCAAAAATAATGTCATGGAGCACAGGCTCACTAAAGCAACTAGCTCTAGTGTCCTCAAACTTCCGACACCTGGAAAGTGTTCTCTTTGCAAAAGCCAATGCAACCTGCTTTGACACCTTAGGAACCCCATTTTTGGAAGCTAGACTTCCTCGAGTCGCCTGTCAAATTAATCCCAAGTATTAGCAGTTATTAAACTGAATCACAAAGTTAAGTCACGTCCATATGCCGTAGTAAATCAATTATGAAAGCTCTTGTAACTAATACGATGCACAGCATAAAGATAACTAAATTCAAATTGCCCAAAATCAGGTAGCCATTAACAGATGGAGGGATTCACTTCAGCCAAGTCTGTACAAATTCTCTAGGATTTATGAGTTGCAATGTCGGTATGCTAGCTAATGAACTACCCTTATTTAACTACTGTAATGTATATGTAAGATGCCAATATACTTTGCAGGAGATACAGCTTTGTGTAAAAAATAACCAAAGACAATTAGTGAAGTTCATCATTTTAATTACAATAAGTCTTATCCAATAGTAAATCTTCTAAATTCTTCAATAGCGGACAACTGTTCCAGCATGTGTTAGTTGGGTTGCTATGGAAAGAAAGGAACACTAGGTGTTTTGACGACGAAGCAATGACAGCACAGGAGATGAATATAGGTGCTTGTATGTTCTAGTTTTTGGTGTAAACCCCAGGATGTATATGAGATACACAAAATAATCTTGGTGTCTGGTTTTGTTTCTATTTATAAAAAATCTCTTATTTACTGATCAAAAATATATTTTCTTTTATGAAGTAAAAGGTTTCATTCAAGAGGCATCAAGTAGATGCATAGCCAAAAATAACAATATAAAGATGTATCTGATCAAAAAAATATCTTAAGAAACTTGTATGGATAGAAAAACTTGATGGATATTTTGATATTACTTACTTTCAGATTCAGATGAAGAATCTATAGTAGAGTTAGGATTCAAACTAGGTAAGAATAGCCCACCAAATGCTTTCTTGTAAGGGCCCCTTTGAGGTAATCAGATTACTCGCTCTGTTTCTACTTGCTTTTGAAGATAAATAAAACTCCAGTGAGAGTGAGAGAAACTCCCTGCTCTAACTTTTTAATATTTGGATGTCGTTCTAATGATGCTTCCACAATATTTAAAGTACAGAAATATTGCAGCTGTTCTAATCTGCTGAAATTATGGACAACTCACTAAAATTCACCATGTTCAACAGCATCATTAGGTTTTAATTGTTACAACAATTGACGAACCCTTACTACTAAAACAATATCAGATACACCTGTTAGCAATTTGTATGTTATCTTTATCTATGTTGCGTGGACTCTCCAAAATGTAGCCGCACCCGTGTCGGATCCTTCAAAAATACACTACTTTTGGAGGATCCGACACGTATCCGACCACATTTTCAGAGAGTCCGAGCAACATAGATCTTTATTATGTTTTTTAAGCATGAGCATGGCCATACATGCTGGATCGATTTTTCAACAAAATCTAATTGACCTGAAGAAACCTAGACTAGGATCGATTTTCTTTGATCGGAATCTTATAATTGAACTTTAAAATCTAGTCAATAAACATCAAACCTTAATCAATCATAAAAACACAATTGGAATTCCTAAAATATCAGCCGAGTCTTCTTTATTCCTCTTTCAAACATAGAAATTAAGGAGAAAAAGCACAATAACTAGAATTGCCTCTAAAAATCTATAGTGTGTGCGTGTGTGTGTATATATATATGAGTTTCAGGTCACGTATTACAAAGTCAGTTACTTGGAGCAAGCTTCGCGAATTTTAGTTTTCTCCAAATTCTCAGACTGATCCGGTCAACAACTTATACTCCTTAAAGTATCAAAAGATCATATATAGTTATTACAAGTATCCTTCACAACATCTCGCAATGAAAAGCAGCGTGTGTCAGAGTAAAAGATTCAATGCCACAGCAACCTTCTAAGCAAATACAGGACTTTAGAAGAGAGCAGCTACAGTAGCAGGAGAAGATTATAAAAAGGGATGACAAACAACAACGACCCAGTGAAAAAATCCCACTAGTGAGGTCCGGAGAGGGTAGTGTGTACGCAGACCTTACCCCGACCCCGAGGGGGTAGAGAGGCAAAATAAAAAGAACACAAAATAAAAGTTTGGTGAGAATAGCAGGCGCTAAAACAAGAAGCACAGTACAAGAAAGCATGATGAACATACAGATAAAAGAATGCAATCCTTACCAAGAGCTTTTTGTAAGCCAGCTCAACAAGTTTATGCATTGCAATCTGCTCCGGGTCCCTGGAAGTTCAATTGGATTTATAAGGCACAAATGAATTCACATTGCAGAAACGTGAAGCAAACTTGATGGCATGTAACATCTTACCATCCTTGCACATCCTTGCCTTCTTGAATTGCTATAGATGCTTTCTCCATATATGCTTTCTTTTTACCGATCTACAGCAAATAGAACAAAATGAACTACTAAAGTGGTATACGGCATGTACAGAAAGATGTCCAAATAGACATTAAAGAGACGGTCTTTGTTTGAACCATCTATTCTCAATGTTCTTGAAATTATATTTGCTGGCATATTTAGCAACAATCAAAACAAGGAAAGAAACGGAAAATGAGCAAATTATTAGGATGCTATGTAGTGATGCAAGATAACCTCTTGACAGAGTCCCCTCTCAAGCTGCATAATTTCTTGGTTGATCACTTCATCTTCTTTATCATCTAAGTCAGGCTGTAACAAGGATGCAAAAGAAAAAGGAATGGGAAAAATTAAATCATATAACCTAGATACAAATGTTTGAAAAAAGCATATAATTTGACGCAATTTAAAAGTACTGCTCTGACGCCACTCAAAGTGAAAAATGCAAATTAATAAGCATTTCAGAGGAAGAAGGGAAAATGACAGGAGGGGACTCTAGACCACATGAAAGATGAGAAATATCCTTCTTTTACAATGACCAATGGAAGAAAGCATACCACAGGTTCAATATAGAGGCCAACGCTCTGCAGCTCTAGCAAGAGTTTATCATCAAGAGCCATCTCTGCATATTGACGTTCAAACGAGGAAACACCAAAACTACTAATCTGCAACCTTTGTGGTACATCTGGATCACATTCAGAAAGGCCTACAAACAGTCCAACATCTGAATGCAAATATCCATTATCTCCTCGTGACATCTCATCACTGTATGGAGGTCCTCGGACATCAGGGTTTCTACAATATGCACTATATCCATTACAGGAAACAAACTCATTTCCAGTCCCATTTTTCTTTATCTGAGAATAAAAAACTGTCTCGTACTCAACTTCTGGCCTATTCATTTTTCTAGTCTGAGAATCATTGATACAAGCACCATGTAATAAAGTTTCTGGACCATTTTGAGGCGACATAAATATGTCAAACCCATTTTCTTCACATTCTTCAATATCATCCTCTATAATTAGAGCTGACAGTACTCTTTGGTAAAGTGGAGTAACTTTATTAAAAATTCTATCTGAATCAAATTTTGCACTAAGGATAGAATCTTGAAATCGGTCGACCAGTTGTGTATCAGATGACACTTTCGAGCCATTATGATTCTTGATGCATCTATTCTTCTCAACAGTTTCATCATGATCATCCTGGAAAAACAAGCATCACGAGAAGTATTTAGCTAGAGCACACATGCCAATAACATATGATATATTGTTAAAATGATATCTTAATTTCCAACAGGTAGCAGTAGAATATGAGAATTGGCTAGACCTATTGAACATTTTAATTATATAGTTCGCAGTAAGCATACAAAGAATAACAAGAGTCTTGTATTAGGAGGTAACACTTAGGAAGCTCCAGCTAGACAGTGACTGAAGCATGTCAAGTGATAAAGATCAATACAACTCTTAATACTAAAGATATAAAGGAGCGTATTTCTCTAAAAACAAGATTGCTAGAGAGCATCTGCGCTGTCGATTGTACCTCTCTTGTTATAAGGGATGAATAAGAATTGTATAATCCATTAGGAGAGATTTAAAAACACATAAATTATGGAGGACTAAGAGGGGGAAAAATATTCAGATTCCTGTTTGTGCATAGGTTTAAAGGAAAGATAAGAATTTGGATTTGAATCAAGTGTCAATCACCAGGAATTACTGATAATACTCTTAAATACATAGAGAAACTTATATACAGTAGTGTGCTTCAAGCAACAAATGAAACATCTCGAAGAAACTCTAATAAAAACAAAAATAAAAGATAACCAACCTTTGAAAAGAATTTCAGGTGGTGGCACAGGGATTGAGGCTAACATATTAATGAAATTGAAACCCGAAAAGCTATGAGGAAAATCTGAGGAAGCTGGAGGGAAAGAATTTAGTAAAGGGATACAGGCATCCCAAGGACCTAGCAATGAGGAAAATCTGAGGAAGCTGGAGGGAAAGAATTTGGTAAAGGGATATAGGCATCCCAAGGCCCTAGCTGGCCCACCAGAATCCAAACCAATCCCCCAATAGAAATCAAACACAAATACTCCCTCCGTTTCAATTTAGATGATGTAGTTTGACTTGGCACAACGTTTAAGGGATAAAAGAAGACTTTTGAAACATGTGGTCCTAAAAGCTTCAAAGGCAAACGCTTTGTAGGGCCATGACATTTTTGTGGCTATAAAAGCTTCTCATTAAGGATAAAGTGAGTAAAATAAAAAGTTCTAAAAAATTTGTTTCCAAGTACAGAAAAGTGTCATTCTTCTTGGAAGAAACAAATAAGGAAAGTGTTGCCATTTAAATTGAAACAGAGGGAGTATTTCTTATCCCAGTTATGGCATAAACTATCCACCAACCAAATCACTGCTAAAAATAAAGTTATGGTGCAAGAAAAAGTAAATTATGGATCAGTAAGTACCAGAACACCATTGGTATGGTTTATTGTTTGATAGAGATTGGTATGAGATTCCTCCGCTGAATTCAGCTGATAAAACATCAATGAATAAGACTTGGTAAGACCATCTAATATCAGACAAAAGACGATAGCTGTGTGGTACAATCGAAATCATCATTAGTTGTCACCTGTTCTAGAAGGTAGGATTTCTCCTCGGAACTGACAGAAGCAAAAAGTCTATCCACTTTCTTCCAGAATGCACTTGAACAAGCATGAACTAAAACAGCAACCAAAATAAATTAAGTGCCCCAGTATGTTTATTTTTTCCAACAGAAAAGAAGGATACAACAGAGTGAGGGAAAAACTTTGATGTCAGACACATACAACTAGCATTATATGCCAATTTTGCAGCAGCTAGAAGCTCCTCACGGTCATCGTCTGATTCCCCTGAAATATGGAAAATGTGATAGCAGCATTATTTGTTTGAGGCAGGGGAAAAACCAGAACCACGTAGATTGTTTACTAATTGTCAATCGCACCAGGGACAGCACCAAAAATATAACCTACATACCAAACAGTGGAATGCATCTATCACTAGAAAATCACACGAGTTCAGTAGTATCAAAGATACAAGTTTAGCCATTTCTTATTCGTTCACCACCCCCTTCATTTATTTGTCCACAGTTAACACCAGCTTCATTTTAAACAGCTGATAATGTACTGAAAATTGACTTCATATCAGAGAACAGAAGGAAATACAAAAATGAGTCAGCTACTCCTCCACCTACTTCACCCCCGTCAGGAGGTGGACACACACAGATACTGCTAGAAACTAAAAGGCCAAATCATGGATAAAGACAAAAAGTTCATTAAAAGACAAATAGAGACTGCTTGAAACTGAAAAGCAAATCCTGGAGAAGGGCAACCGAGTTCCCCAAGAATTTAAGAAACATACCCCATATTAACGAAGTAAAAATTTACACTGAAAGACTTAACTTGAGTAAGCAAATGGGGAATATACCAGTGAAATCCGGAGAACCACTGCTCAATGAATTCCCAAGACGAGAGAACCCTTTGCGATCCAAGTGCTTTTTCAAAGGACGGCCTGACTTACTGTCACAATCAAATAAATATATAAGTTGATGGAGAAAGAGAAGCAGTAAAAGCCCAAACTCAAACATCAAACTTCTTCAGTAAAAGACGAGAGCACCTTCCATGCTTTTCTGAAGCTGGCCTTGAGTTACGAAGTGGCTTCGCTGTGACTTGATTTTCAAACTTCTCCCTTGTAGGAGAAATGCTGCTCCTAGAAAATGCCGAGCCTCTTCCACTTCGGCCTTGTCTTCGCACGCCATCAGCTATTTCTTCTTTGACAAAAAATTTGTTCTTCTTTATATGTGAGGTAGAGATCCCATTACTCTGAACAGTATTTACAATTTTTTCTTCACCTTCACAAGTACTCCCACCCTTTTCTTTTAATCTGTTTTCACCAGCACCGGATTCTTCACTTTCAGAGAGTCTGGCAGGGGATAAAACACTTTCAGCTTTAACCTTAAGGTTTTGCGTAACATTGTTGGCAGCCTTTGAAAGAATAGAACCACTTGTTACACCAGGAGTTAACCTAGCTCCAAAATCAGAAGGTGAACATGCCTCGGATGGCACCTCCACCTCGTCCTGGTTTGAAACTGGTGAGATAAGATTAGCCCTCCTTGTACGAGAAATTTTTTGAGGCCTCTGACCAATCCATTGGGTTATGGGCGGAGACGAGGATCCTGTAGGCAACGGACGCTTGCGATTTGTAGCCCCACCTACAGCTAGATTTTTGTTGACATTTGGGGGCTGTTCCCAGCTTTCCAAGGTTCCAGGTAAACGGGGAATGTTAGAGGGTGAACTAGCAGCAGCAAGGGAGCCACTTCGTGGTGCCCTTGAGGCCTTCCCTTTTGTTATTGGACTGGGACAGACAGCATGGTTCTCCTCACGACTATTCAACCTAGAGAAAGAAAACCGCATAGTAAGAAATCAGTTTGAGAACAACCACTAGGAGATAAAAACTAATTAATCATGCGCCAAGACATACTTAATGCTGCCTTTTGCCAGCACCCGCTCTTTATTCAGACCAGCAGTTGGATCCTTAGAATGAGCAGCCTTTTCCTGTTCATTTTTAAGCATTGAACGAGCATTAGGACCAGCAGGTGATGAGCCATCTGACTTATTAATGCTACCAGCACCGCTTGATATTCCCGGCCTGTGCAGAAGTGTTAGTGAGTACAACAAAGATAGTTATTCGTCTTGAGCCTGTGCTAGATAACAAAAAGTGCAAAAATGAAAACAACATGAAGGCATATTTAAAGGAGATTGTTCAAAGACCACAGTAGCCAAACATGCATGATAAAGCATCAAATTATGTATCCCACTTTCAGTTTAGTTCCTTACTTCAACCTACAAAAATAAAGCCAAATGTGATTCCTCTTGCAATCTTCTCACTTGGGCATGAAAAACAACTATATTTTTGTAAGGGGCATGAAAAGCACTATTCACACAAAGAAGCAGCAACCGCAATGAATGAAGAGATTGATGACACGGGAAATGAGTGATTCTTATTTGACTGACTTCTAGCTAGAATCACGTCGATTAAACACTAGAGGTTGGGGTAGAAGACAATTACATCCCAACTTAAGTAGGCCTACCAGCGAAGAACTGGTACTTGATGCGATGAGAGGTCTAGAAAGCAACGAACCAAAGAACACTCAACTTAATATCTATGTTAGCCATTAGCTCCCCACTGGTTATTTTCCTAAGTGATTCTACATATTCCAACTAAAACAAGATGGTTAATTTTTAAGCTGCTGCCCTAGAAGAGTACAGCATTTCGACGAAGTAAAATACTTGCCCGCTATATCTTTACAACACAATGCAAAGTAAATCCTTTAGCTTCATAAACCTATCTAGACCTGGATAATACAGAATAGAAATGTCCTAATACTTACTCGAAGTCAAATTTGCAATACTGTACTAAAGCCATCATCTGCAAACATTTCTAGTTTGTACAACTGAGTGCAAAATGTAGCATCAGTTGGTCCAAATTTACATCAATGTGTTAACTCAACAAGGCCAGAGCATTTAAACCAATCTTATCCTTCATCTTAGATGGCAAATAGCGCAACTAAACATTCTTATACAAAACTGTGAAAACAACATGAAAGTGATGATATTGGGGTTAATTCCCAGAAATTCTGAACAGGACAGTAACTACCTGAAACCATGGGAATCAGAAGGTGACAGAACAGGATCACTGGCAAGTCTATGATGCAGCATTCGTTTAGGCTCTCCATCATTGTCCGAGGGCCTAGAAATGACAGCACCAACTGAACGTTTCCGTTTCATCTTCTTGTCCCAACCTTCACCTCCAGCTGGCAATCTGCGAATCTTTTCTTCAGCCATATCAGAATCAACATTACTATCTTTTAACATGTCCCGGTCCTTTACTATCATAGGCAGCCTGGATAGAGCACTATTCCGGTACTCCGCCTGAATTATATGGAAAAGGAAAAGGTCATTAGGCGATTTGATCAAGGAGATGCATATGAATCTTACAATTCTCAGCAAGCAATATGTAAGATTAGAAAGAAAAGCAATATGCAAGGGTATTCATTCGACAGAAAGCAAAATTTTCATTAACTATGCACCGCTAGATGATGAGCAAAACAGTTTTCCATTGCAACACCCCAAAAAAAAATAAGAATACGCCTAATGAAAACTAATACTTGTGTATTCTGAGCTCCTTTTAATGGTGAAGAGAGGAAACAGAACAAGTGGTATCATGCACCACCCAGTAGAAATGATGGTTCTAAAGATGGCACTTAATCTTGTCCTGCTATACTTCTCTCTATCTTTGAAGAATCACCAGAGGAAGATCATCCTGGCACAGTGCTTCCATCTTTACAGGATCTAGATAATCTGTCCAAATCACAGAACTTACTCTTTTCCTGTTCAAAAAGATTTAAATAATCTATGGCAGTTCAATTAGAGGTAATTCAAAAAATTTGAGGAACACCAGCCTCTCAATGCTTGTAAATGGAACTTGCAAAACAGAAAAAAGCGAGTTGCTCCTACTTACATTTAATTCATTAATTGCCAATCACAACATAAAAGGAGCTTTCCTTCCTTCAAATCCCTTATTTACACAAAAATAAAATCAACATTCAAAATTTAGGGGACAATCTCTCTTCCTCTTACTGCCCTGGCATCATTCTCAATCATTTTCTAAACTTGAAGTAGATGGAATGTACACATATACTTTCTAAACCCTGTGTAAATAGCTTTTCATTATCCCATGAGCAGCATGGAAGAACGATATTTCTCCCATATATCCTTTTGTTATGAAAGTAATGTTTTTTTTAAAGAAAGCATTTATTGATGTTGTGGAAAAAAAAACCCTATCCAAGAGGTACACCAAAAAGTAGATGTCCAACTAAAAGATACATCATTCTCCTATATATCTTTTAAAAAGTCTAAACAGCCTTTCTCCAAGTTATTTTGTACAATTCTCTAGAAATAGTTTTTCATCATTCTATGGGTTATACTTATCAAAAAAATGTATACCCTCTGGGCTATGCAGAACATATAAAAGGTAAAAATAATAATTTTTCAGAGCATTATACGGCTTTATCATACACGGTAAAGACCTCCTTTCCTTGGATAGAGAAAATAGTTGTCACAGAAAATAGCTGCTCGAAGGCCAACCAAAATAAATAGCATGATATCAATTACAAACCCGAGTTTCTGCCACTGATGTGCGAACACGCTTGTTCAGAGCACTATTTTTAGGCCGCTCCTCTATCTTCTGTGCCACAGGGTCGGAAGGGCCTCGATGTATCTGTGTTCCCATCTTCATGCTTGAACCACCTAATCTCTCATTTGTTAACTGATCATTCCTCTGTTGCTTCTTAGAAATCATGCCTTCAGAAAATTTTGACAACTTATGCAAGCATTCGTCGAACTTTTTAGCTCTACCACTAGCCAAGAAAAAACAGCATACTCAGCAGATACAACTTAACTTTAAAGTGGGGTAACTTTCAATCAAAGTTTATCCAATACCCAAGAAAGAGCGCAAATACACACACACACACACAAAAAGAGAAGGAGAGAGCTGATCAGTGCAAGTAAAGATACAAAACCATGAAGAAGGATGCAAGAGAACTGATTTATCCAAATAAAAACTAGTTTACTGATTAACAGGAAAAAAATTACCTGGCTTTGTTGCACGTCTCTGCAACACTATCTCTGAACCTCTTTAATTCTTCCACAGACACAGGAAGTGTAGACTTCAAATGAGCAGCACCAAAAGAATTGTCTTCTGAAGTACTCCCAACAGCAACGCCCAACATTCTCCTTAACTCACCTGAACGAGTATATTTTTGGTCGCCCATTACAATTGGCTCCAGCATCAAGCACTGTGAAAGGGATGGCAAATCACCCATGACTGCACCGGTCCCCCGGGATGCACCCTTCCCTGAACCAAATATACGGGTGTCTGAACTCTCTCGGAAGCTCCCAGACCTGTCCATAATGGGACCAGTATAGCTCCCCTTAGGCCCATTGGTGTAGTTTCCAACAAAACCCGAGTCACTGCCAGCTGAAGTCAAGTTAAATCTCCCATTTCCAGCCATTACAAACTCAGAACTAGAACATCATATCTCCAAAGATCTTCACGATTACAATTGGGTCCAGAAAAATTGGCTTGTTTTAAAGCTACAACCTTTAAAGACACAAGATAAGAGGCAATCAAATGCCAGCTTTGCAAAAAAATCTTAAAACTACAAAGCCAATGAAAAATCATTCTCTGAAATGCAAGCTCGCCAAAATTCAGGACGAGGAAGCAATGCCCTTGAGAAACTATTTAATTATCCTTTCCACTTAACACACCTTCAGAAGCCATGGATAATTATCTCACAAAAAACCTCTCCACCGCCAGAAATTAACACAGTATAACTACAAATACAGCGAGATGCATATCTATACATCATATATACAAATAAGTTATTACTGCAACCAAGAGTAGATTTTAGGGAAAGAAATTCTAGAACATCTAACAGTTTAAACTTTTTCAGTTTCAAACAAAATTATCCATTTATTTGGGCAAAATATAAAGCATCTCGTCCATGAATTGTTATTAATTGTTCCAACTTTCCAAACTGATCAGAAATAAGTTCAACCAAAATAAATACAAAAAAAATAGAGAACATAAACCCATATCACATGGCCGTAACACACAGCTGACTAAATTCCGTAAACCAAGTCTAAAGGCAAAAAATTGAAAATTTTGACTCAATTAAGAGCAATTGAACACACTCAATTGAAGCAAAATTCAGCTGGAACTCGTGGAGCTGATTGAAGAAAACCTAATTTGAAATGCAGAATGACACAAAAATTGACAATTCACAACACTTCAACTGATCGTCAAACCCTAATTTCAGTAAAGCTGAAAATTTAGGGTTTATCAACCCAAACCCTAACCCGTAGAAACTGCACAAATTCGCACAAATTGCGTGAATTAAAAAGTACAGAGCTATGGAAGATTCGAGAACGTACCCAGCATTCACTGATCGGGAAGGGATCGAAGAGAGAGAAACAACGAAAGCTTGAAGTAAAGAGAGAGAAAGTAAGAAAGAGAAAAAAAAAGAGTAAGAGAGAGAAACAAAAGAGTGTAATGGTGGGCTTGATTTTTCTTTTTTCTTTTTTCTTTTTTCGTCCTTTATTTAGTTGACGCGGTTGTTTAGCCCGCGCTAAATTTTGGGGGCAAAAATGATTTTTTAGTTATTGGCAAAAGGTACTTTATGCTAATGACTAAAGGAGGAAGTGTACTTGTCTTGTCATTGATTCCTTTATTTGTTTTGGAGATTTTATTTTTTCAATGCCGATGTCAAAGTATAGTGTTGGATTAAGATTATAAAAGTTTTTTGTGAGTGGTTAGGAAAACGAGACGGAGATTATTGAGTTAGATATGAAATATCATTAAACATGAATAGATATGAATGAAATTAATTGGCGTGAAAAATTTTAATTTGTTATATATAAATTAAAAAGTAAATTTTAATAATATGAAAATTTAATATAACGCGTATATATTTGTTGATATTAGACAAATTCGTAGGTTTTAGGTTTATCTTGTTAGGTCATAGTTGAAGTATTAAAAGTAATATTCTAATTCCAGTTAAGTTAGAAGCCTTTGAATCATAAAGGAAAAAAGAAAAGGTGTCAATGAGAATGATCATATACTTGTTCGTAATAATTATTATTTTTTTACTTATTTGGCAATGCGTCACATGCTAATTTCGTTCAATTTCTTATATATACGTACAAATTAGTTCGGTCATTTTTTATTTAAAAATGACTAGTTAAGCCATAGAGTTTACTAGCTTTCACCATTTTAATATAAACATATATTTTTGAGTTAAACGTATTTTTTATTCTATTTCTCAATCCAACTACACAATTCTCATGACTTTTTTTTTTCTTTTTCCTTTTGGAATTCTTTTCATGCAAAAATCACTCCATTGGGAATTTAAATACACTTAACAAGAATATCATAAACATTATGTAAATCTCATATTTCATGAAAAAGCTTAAAGGATATATTATATTGCTTTTTCAATTATTTTACTGTGTAATAAAACTTATATTTTTCAAACAATTTCAAATCATTTCGGTTTATCTTCGATATCTATATGGTTCTATTATATTTTAATAATATACTCTCAAGACCTTATTTAAGAATCATAAAGTTATTTGAATGAATGATTAGTTATACAATAATAAAAACTTTAAACACATAAAGTACAATTCCACATATGACTTTAGGTTGCTCATGCCTGCGTGAGACTAATGTGGATATGAGAGAATTCGAGTCTATTAAATTGGGAATAGGTTAATTGAATTTTGGAGTGACACGCGGCTTGCCGTTTAAATTAGGGGCAAATTAGAACAAAGTATAACGTTAGGGCCCAGTCGACCAAACATAGGATACTTTTAAACAATATTCGATAGTAGAGAAGTAATTTTAATTTTTATATTTAAAATGATACTTTGACTGATGGTTTATCTTATTTAAAGAATACTAGGACAATTCTATAAGTTGAGCTTAAACTCAAAGTAAGCAAGTCACTTGTGCTTTGAAGTCCTAATTGTCAATGTTTCATAATAATTATTTTCCGGAAACAAAATATTTTCGGATAAAGTATGTAGACAATAAATTGCGTCGAGAAAATAAAATTAAGACCGAAAAATATCGCAACAATTGTAGTATTTTATTTCAAATATTTGAGTGTTATAATCTCTATGAATCCTCTGGTTCTACCTTTCAACGGTAAATAAAAAAGAGCTTTTGAGCTTAATATTTGAATTTTATTTTATTTTAATCCAAGTGTTTGAGGCATGATCTTGATCTTGACGTATTTTTAACCCAAGGGCTTGCAGCTTGTTCTTGAATCTTCGTCTTGATTTTTAAATCCTTAGAACACTTGAATGCTTGTAGCTTTTAGAGAAATCCGCAGCGTTTGATCCACAAGCTCCTTCTTGCTTCTTGTAATAACTTCTGGTTTTTTCTGAGTTATGAACACTCCTATTTATAGTTGTGGGAGGGAAGAGTTATGATAAAAACAAACTCTTTCCGATCAATCAAATTGAAGTGTGACATGGTCGTATTTGATTGGCCAGAACATGTCACTTGTACGCGTGGCGCGATTCATTGGCATTTTAACGTGACTTGGCATGCTTTGTCATTTTGACACGTGGCACGATCCTATTGGCCCTTCCGCTTGACTTGGTGTGACACATCAAATGATACATGACACCAAACTGGGCCTCTAGGAAAATGACATATTGGGCTTAATGAAGTGGGCTCATTACTTGTAGCCCAATTAAATGGGCTAACCCAATGAATTTGGACTTATTTATTAATCTGTATATATTGAACATATACAACCAATTATATTAGCCCATAATATTTATTTGGACCGAAATGTATTTAATTTAAAATATAGTCCAATAAATTTTATGGATTTAAATCTAACAAAATTTAATCGTCTACAAATGCCCCCTGCTTCAAGGCTTGTCGGGGTGTAGGTTTATCAAATTTAAAAGACTAGACTTGAAGTACATGTGTTTATATCCTTCGTACACTTCCGATTATGTAGCCTTGAGATATATCAGGTCTCAAACTTTTATTTCATTTAGCGACGTGATTGCAAACATTTTTCTTACTCTTTCAAAACCGAAGCTCCTTAACACTTCAATGGTAATTCTGAATTATGACAGGTGCTCTATAGACATGGAGACTCCTTTGTAGCTTGTGACAAAAGACGTAAGAACTAATTTGGTTGGTCCATGAACCAATTAAATGACATTTGCTAATTGGTACAAATTACAAGGTTGCATGCAATGTTGTAGCACAATCCTAACATACATATGGAGATAACATATAAGCATCACATGAATTTCTTGTCCCAAATACACTGTTTACCATTTCTTTAATATCACCTCTTGTACTTCAAATTTGAAAGAGTCAAACCTTACATGACTAGTAACTCTAGAAAGATAATCATGCTAGTTTTTACTAGCAACTTACGGCCTTTTCTAATTCAAGTAGGCTTTTGAGATTTCGAATTCACCATTTTCCTTTACCGTGTTGGCATCATCCAGTTATACCATGACTTGTATTCCCTCAAATTTGTTTAGAAGACTTCTTGTCGCCTTACAATAACCTACTTCAAACAGAGTAGTAATTGTGTCCCACATCGGGACTTTATTTTCCAACCTCTACTTTGAGAAACCTATATAAACCCCACGCGTCCTGTCTAATGAGCATTAGTTTTCGGCATCCTCAAGTCGCTTCTGACTTCGTGTTTTGACGAGAAAGTGCCAGTGCTCGAAGGTAGTTTTCTTCTTTTATTATTTTGCACTTTTTTTTCTTTTTTTCCTTTTTTTCCTTTGTTTTTTGTAGGTCAAGCAAGAAGGATGTGTTCTTGTTTATGAGATAATTCATGCACGAATAAGTTAATCTTAGAGTGTGAGGGATGGGTACTCACCCCCGCCCAAATATCAGAGAGATTACTCTCATGGACCGACTACCAGAGAGATTACTCTCAATGTGGCCCGATTACTAGAGAGATTACTGTCAATATGGCTGGTCGTTAAGCTTGGAGACCTTTAAAAGTTCGCGGTAAAGACCTTTAAAAGCACGCGATGAAGACCTTTAAAAGTTTGTGGTGAAGACCCTTGAAAGCACGCGATGAAGACCTTTAAAAGTTCGAGGCGAAGACCCTTGAAAGCACGCGATGAAAACCTTTAAAAGTTTGTGGCGAAGACCCCTGAAAGCACGCGATGAATACCTTTAAAAGTTTGAGGCGAAGACCCTTAAGAGTTCGCGCAAAGACCCTTAAAAGCTCGTGGTCAGGATCTTTAATAGTTCACGGTGAAGACCTTTAAAAGTTCGCGGTGAAGACCTTTAAAAGCACGCGATGAAGACCTTTAAAAGCTCGTGATAAAGACCTTTAAAAGTTCACGGTGAAGACCTCTAAAATCATGCGTTGAAGACCTTTAAAAGCTCGTGATAAAGACCTTTAAAAGTCCACGGTGAAGACCTCTAAAAGCATGCGCTGAAGACCTTTAAAAGCTCGTGATGAAGACTTTTAAAAGCTCACGCAATGATCCTTAAAAGTTCGTGGTCAGGATTTTTAAAAGTTCACAGTGAAGACCTTTAAAAAGTTCACGGTGAAGACCTTTAAAAGTTTGTGGTGAAGACCGCAATGATCTTAAAAGCTCGTGGTCAAGATCTTTAAAAGTTCACAGCGAAGACCTTTAAAAGTTTGCGGTGAAGACTTTAAAATCACGCGATGAAGACCTTTAAAAATCTGTGGCTAATACCCTTAAAAGTTCGCATAAAGATCCTTAAAAGCTCGTGAAGACCTTTAAAATTTACGGTGGAAAACCATAAAATTTCACGATGAAGACCTTTTAAGATTTGTGGCGAAGACCCTAAAAATTCGCATAAAGATGCTTAAAAACCCATGAACACCTTTAAAAGCACGCAATGAAGGCTCTTAAAAATTCGTGGTTGAAATCTTTTAAAGTCGGTAGTGGGGACTCTTTAAAGTTCGCCACGTGCACCTTTAAAAAGTTTAAGACAAGCGCCTTTAAAAGTTCGAGACATACACCTTTTAAAAGTTCGGAACGAAAGCCTTAAAAACTTCAAATGTATTTAGAAGTTCGAGACGAACACCTGCAACGAAAACCTTTTTAAAAAAAGTGCCTTCAGAATTGTTCCGGACAACATTTTAAAACCAACTTTATATTGCACCATGCTGGCAATTCAGATTTGCGCGACTTCACCAAAACTTTTATACCTTGATGTAGGAATGTCGAATAATGAACCGCTTAATTTTATAGATAGTAGACTTCGAGATCTTGGACATATCTAAAATTCGGAATAAAACAATTTGAGAATCGTCCCAGATATTAGTTTGAATCTAACTTTACATTCCGACACGTTGACCATTTAAGATTTGCACGACTTCACCAAAACATTTATATCTTGATGTAGGAAAGTCGAAATAATGAACCTCTTGATTTTATGGAAAGTAGACTTCTAGATCTTGGACATATCCAAAATTCGGAATCAAATAACTTGAGAATCATCCTAGATATTATTTTGAATCTAACTTTAGATTCCGACACGTTGACCGTTTCAGATTTACGCGACTTCACCAAAATGTTTATATCTTGACGTAGGAAAGTTGAAATCATGAACCTCTTGATTTTATGGAAAGTAGACTTCGAGATCTAGGACATATCCAAAATTAGAAATCAAATAACTTGTGAATCGTCCCAGATATTATTTTTAATCTAACTTTAGATTTTGACACGTTGATGGTCTTAGATTTGCGCGACTTCACCAAAAAAATTGTATCTTGATGTAGGAACGTCAAAATCACAAACCGTTTGATTTTATGGATAATAGACTTCGAGATCTTGGACATATCCAAAATTTAGAATCAAACAATTTGAGAATCGTCCCATATATTAGTTTGAATCTAACTTAGATTCTGACACGTTGACCGTTTCAAATTTGCATGACTTCACCAAAACGTTTTTTGTATTTCGGTGTGGAAGCCTCGAAATCACAAGATGTTTTTCTTGCTATCAATCAAAATCCATGATTTACATTCTCACCAAACCTTTTGGATTCAAGTCCCACTGAATTTGATACGTCGTGGAGGCTCACAAAAAAAAATTAAAATTGAAGGTTTGGCGAACGTGAAGACAGAGAATCCCCAGGCTTTGATGCAAACATTATCATCATTTCAGTGAGGATATTATTTTACCATAGTAGCTTACCCTCTTTAAAAAACCCTTAAAAGTTCGCATAAAGATCCTCATGAACACCTTTAAAATCACGCAATGAAGGCTCTTAAAATTCGTGGTAGAAATCTTTTAAAGTCGGCAGTGGGGACTCTTTAAAGTTCGCCACGTGCACCTTTAAAAAGTTTAAGACAAGCGCCTTTAAAAGTTCGAGACATACACCTTTTAAAAGTTCACAACAAAAGCCTTAAAAACTTCGAATGTCTTTAAAATTTCGAGACGCAACGAAAACCTTTTTTAAAAAAGTGCCTTCAAAATTGTCCCGGACAACATTTTAGAACCAACTTTATATTGCACCATGCTGGCAATTTCAGATTTGCGTGACTTCACCAAAACTTTTATATCTTGATGTAGGAATGTCGAAATCATGAACCTCTTGATTTTATGGATAGTAGACTTCGAGATCTTGGACATATCTAAAATTCAGAATCAAACAACTTGAGAATCGTCTCAGATATTAGTTTGAATCTAATTTTAGATTCCGACACATTGACCATTTCAGATTTGCGCGACTTCACCAAAACTTTTATATATTGATGTAGGAAAGTCGAAATCATGAACCTCTTGATTTTATGGAAAGTAGACTTCTAGATCTTGGACATATCCAAAATTCAGAATCAAATAACTTGAGAATCATCCTAGATATTATTTTGAATCTAACTTTAGATTCTGACACGTTGACCGTTTCAGATTTACGCGACTTCACCAAAACTTTTATATCTTGATGTAGAAAAGTCGAAATCACGAACCTCTTAATTTTATGGAAATTAGACTTTGAGATCTTGGAATATCCAAAATTCAGAATCAAATAACTTGAGAATCGTCCTAGATATTAATTTGAATCTAACTTTAGATTCTGACACGTTGATAGTCTTAGATTTGCGCGACTTCACCAAAAATTTGTATCTTGATGTAGGAATGTCGAAATCACAAACCGTTTGATTTTATGGATAATAGACTTCGAGATCTTGGACATATCCAAAATTCAAAATCAAAAAATTTGAGAATCGTCCCAGATATTAGTTTGAATCTAACTTAGATTCTGACACGTTGATCGTTTCAGATTTGCGTGACTTCACCAAAACGTTTTTTGTATTTCGGTGTGGAAGCCTCAAAATCACAAGACATTTTTCTTTCTATCAATCAAAATCCATGATTTCCATTGGATTCAAGTCTCACTGAATTTGATACGTCGGGGAGGCTCGCCAAAAAAAAAACTTGAAGGTTTGGCGAACATGAAGACAGAGAATCCCCAGGCTTTGATGTAAATATTGTCATCATTTCAGTGAGGACACTATTTTACCATAGTAGATTCCCTCTTTAAATTAAATGGGACCCAAAGTTTAACAGAAAAATGGTATCTCAACTCGATTTTCAAGTGGTGGTTGAATGGATTACATTTCATCGTAGTTTATTCGAATACGATGGGAGCACTATGTATCTTTTGAATTTATGCGACTGAACTCAGAATTAAACTTTAAGCTTCCTACGTACCTTGGTGAAGAGGATCAAGTCATACCGTAGGTCAGAATGGGTATTTTTTATTTTATTTTTATTTTTTTATGTCCTAACTTTTGCCTAGTCCGCCTCTTTCGAGGTTTTCAACCTAGCAGACTTTTTTTTATATATGTCCTAACTTTTGCCTAGGTCGCCTCTTTCGAGGTTTTCAACCTAGCGGACTCTTTTTTTTAAAAAATTTTTAGTTGGGCCATACACAGTTTAGACTCATGCGGGCCAGAAGTGTAGGAACATGCAGTTTAGGCTCATGCGTCAAGGAGCAGGCACATCAAGGGTAATACTTATTCAGAAACTTGCCATTGATAGACTGATTCTCATGCCATCTGTATCAACCAGCTTGTAAGCCCCACTTGAATAAGCTTCGTGCACGACATACGACCCATCCCATTTTGAAGTGAACTTCCCTACAGGTTTATGAGAAGTAATAATGGGTCTTCTTATGGCAAGGACTTGATCTCCTACTTGAAAGGATCTCGGGCGAACTCTCTTATTGAAGGCGCGAGACAATCGAGCCTTATAGCATTCAAGACTCTGTTGAGCTTCCAACCTCTTCTCATCAAGAGCCTCCAACTCTGCTAATCGAAGTAGAGCATTTTCTCCGTCAGTGATCCCTTCTTGAATAGCCAGTCGTAATGAAGGTATTTGACGCTCAAGTGGCAAGACGGCTTCAACTCCATAAACGAGTGCATAAGGGGTCGCTTGTGTTGGCGTGCAGTGAGTTGTCCTATATGCCCACAGATCTTCCTCCATACGGTCATGCCAATCCTGTTTGGATTTGGAGATGACTTTCTTTAACAAGTCGCATAGTGTCTTGTTCAATGCCTCAGCTAGACCATTGACGACATCATTGTAAATAGAAGAGTTACGTTGCTTGAAGCCAAAGAGTTCACAATTCTTGTTCATCAACCTATTGTTTAACGGCTTGCCATTATTTGTTATTATGTAACAAGGAATGCCAAAGCGATAGATAATGTTTACTTGGATGAAACTTGCAACATTTTCCTTCTTCACCTCCCTAAGAGCAACAACTTCAACCCATTTTGAGAAGTAGTCAGTTGTAGCCAAGATGTATAGGTGCCCACCAGAGGACTTTGGCAGTGGTCCAACAACATCCAATCCCCAAGCGTCAAACGACCAGGACGCAACAGTCGGGTGCAATACTTCAGGAGGTTGATGAATAAAATTCACATGGAATTGGCAAGCCTTACATCTTTTAGCGTAGTCCAAGCAATCTTTTACCATCGTTGGCCAATAATATCCCATCCTTTTTATATGGAAGTGGAGCTTTGGTCCAGACTGGTGTGACCCACATACCCCAGAATGTGCCTCTTGCAAAACTTTGAGTGCTTCTTCTTCCCCTAAGCATCGCATGAGTACTCCCCTCGAACGACCTTATGTATAGAGTATCTTTGTAGTAAAGGAAGCGAGGTGCACGACGACGGATTTCAGTCCTTCTCCTCGGATTTTCTGGAAGTATCCCATAGAATAAGTAGTCGATAATGGGTTGTCGCCATTCTTCTTTCTCAACTTCAGAAACAACGACAAGATGCTTGAGTTCATTTTCTTCACCTTCAGCCTCATTTGGCAACAATACTACCCATTTTTGGCAGACAATAACTTGTGCTTGATCAGGTAGGGTTAATGATGAAGCTAGGGCAGCTAAAGCATCAGCCTTCTTATTTTCTTTCCTTGGCACATGCTGAATAGTCACATCACCGAGCCACCCCATTAACTTTTTTGTGTAATCATAATATGGGCGTAGTTCAGGCTTCTTGACCTCATAACTACCCAGAAGTTGATTGACCACTAACTGAGAGTCACCAAAGACTTGCAATTGCAATTGCTTCATTTTGACAGCCATTTCAAGCTCAAGTATTAGTGCTTGATACTCAGCAACGTTGTTAGAGCAGAGTTGCGTCAACGTAAAATAGTAGGGCAGAACTTCACCTTGAGAAGTGGCAAATACTATGTCAGCACCAGCTCCTCCGCGATGTGCAACACCACCAAAGTACATCTTCCATGTAGGCTGAACTTCAATGACCATGGCGTCCTCATCGGGTAGTTCGTCAGTTAGTTCCCAATCATCAAGTATAGGGTGATCTGCTAAAAAGTCCTCTAACGCTTGTCCTTTTATAGCCTTTTGTGGGATGTACACGATTTCAAATTGTTGAAACTGGAGGTACCACCTTCCTAGTCGATCACTAAGGACAATTTTTGACATCACGAACTTGATGGGACTTGCTTTAGAAATAAGACGGACAACATGAGTTTGAAAGTAGTGCTTCAACTTTTGAATTGAAAAGACTAGCGCCAAACACAACTTTTCAATTGGCGAATAATTCAGCTCGTTTGGTGTCATCATCCTGCTCAAGTAGTAAAGAGAGTTTTCTTTCCCCTCACTATTTTCTTGGGCAAACATCGCTCTAATAGATCTTTCTTGTGTTGAAATGTATAGTATCAACGTCTTTCCAAGTATAGGGGATGTTAAAACTAGAGGCTTCATCAAGTGGGATTTAATGCTCTCAAAGGCATTGCTACAAGCTTGGTCCCACTTGAAAGGAACACCCTTCTTCATGAGGCGACTAAATGGTTGGAACCTCCCAGCTAGATTTGAGATGAATCTCCTAAGGTATGCTAGCTTTCCTTGCAGACTTTTTAATTCATGAATATCCCGAGGCTCAGGCATTTTCAGAATTGCATCTACTTTGGCTTGATCAATTTCGATCCCTCGATGCCGGACAATGAAACCCAAGAACTTTCCGGAGGTAACTCCAAAGGCGCATTTCAATAGATTCATCCTAAGTTGGTATATTAGGAGCAACTCAAACACCATCCTCAAGTCTTTCAAGTGGTCTCCCTTCTCTCTTGATTTTACCACCAAGTCGTCAACATAGCATTCGACATTCTTGTGGAGAAGATCGTCAAAAATATTCTGCATAGCCCTTTGGTAAGTAGCATCAGCGTTCTTCAAGCCAAAAGGCATTACCCTGTAGCAATAAATGCCCTTGGAGGTGCGGAATGCAGTAAGATCTTCATCTTTTGGTGCCATGCGAATTTGGTTATAGCCTGACGAACCATCCATAAACGACATTGCATCATACCTAGTAGTAGCATCGATCATCAACTCTGGAATAGGAAGCGAGAATTCATCTTTGGGACACGCATTGTTGAGATCCCTGAAGTCGACGCACACTCGAATCTGGCCATTCTTCTTCTTTACATGGACAATACTTGAGACCCACGTTGGGTATTTAACTTCCCGAATAAATCCGGCTTCAATGAGT
Organism: Nicotiana paniculata; assembly: GCA_005239505.1. Taxonomy (NCBI): domain Eukaryota; kingdom Viridiplantae; phylum Streptophyta; class Magnoliopsida; order Solanales; family Solanaceae; genus Nicotiana; species Nicotiana paniculata. The sequence goes on along the minus strand of ML345570.1, from coordinate 76,455 downwards.
TTGTTAACTTCGGTTTCAATCAGGGGAACCAAGTCCGGCCTAAAACGCCTTTGAGCTTGCTTAACAGGACGAGCGCCATTCTTGACCGCAAGGTCATGGACTGCCACTTTAGGGTCCAAGCCAGACATTTATTTGTAACTCCAAGCAAAGACATCCCTAAACTCCTTGAGTAACTCAATATAAGTGCTTTCTTCATCAACTTCTAGTAAATCACTTAGGTAGGTGGGTCTTGGTTCTTCATGAGTGCCAAGGTTAACTTCTTTTAAGGCATCAATCGTTGCCTTCACCCCTTCTTCAAGTTCCGGGGGAGCATCTTTCACATCTTCATCTTCTTGAGGTTCCCCATCATTTGTGATAACATGGTGAAACATCGTCCAATTTCTATCATCCTCCATTAAAGATAAAACACCATGCTCTCGCTTTGTGCAGTAACATGATACGAAGAACCCACACTTTCTTCGTCTTCATCACGTTATTTAGTGTAGACCACAGTGTATGGCTTCACCTTCAGTACCTCATCACACGAAACCATGACTTTTGTTTGTCGCCTCATTCTAGAAGGAACTAAACTCTGGAAATCTTTAGAGATCTTCTGAATTTTGGGTGAAGCGGATGTTCTTGTATTTCGATAATTTCTCTGGAACTTATTCCCCTTCTTTAATGGACCCAATCTCTCAAATACGGAAGTTCTGACAGTTGATTTTCCAAGTCTGTCAAAGACGGAAGGCCTGTTAGAAGCGACAAATTCGTCTTCTACAATGATATAATTGCTACTCGCCCTCCTTATTGAGATGCGCACTGGTGATGGTTGCTTATATCCCAAACCTTTACGTGGTTGCCTCGTTTCATCTTCTGATGGGAGCTTCCCTAACTTTGACGGCTCATCGGGATTGTATCCAGCTTTTGCAAATAGCTTGTAAGCGTTAGGATCAAAACCTTCATCTGTTCTCTTTGTAGGGAGTGCCACATTCTGCAAATGATTTTGGGCTACAAACCCTGCAAGAGGCTTCGAGGACAACTTTACTGCCTCAATTCGTTTTACCGGAAGAGTTAACTCCTTTAGCGTGTTGGTTTGGATATTAGATGATTCGACCTCGTCTTTCTGCCTTTTAGGGACATATTGGAGCTTAGGACTTACTTTCTTGCCATAAGATGCAATATCCCCTCTATGAGATTTATTCACATTGGGTTGTACCTCCTCATTAGCGGTTTTGGCTTTACCAATAGTCACCTCAGCTCTTTTGGTTATGGGCTCATCATTCTTTCTTTTCATGCCATCATCAACTTTTAGCTCCTTCACAATGCGGTTCTTCAAGTAGAACTTTGCATCGGCGAAGTGTGACTCTGCCTCGATGAATGGCTCATCATCAACAACTATCTTCTCCTCGACTTCACCCTCGTAGTATTTTAAACATTGATGGTAGGTAGATGGAACTACTTTATTCTCATGTATCCAAGGCCTTCCAAGCAAAACATTGTATGAAGTATTTGCATCGATCACATGCATCCATGCACTTGGTTGTATATCTTCAATAGTGATTCCCAGCCTGATCGCGCCTATGGCTCTTTCCCCCCTTGGTTGAATCCTTGGATCATCACATGACTTTCTGAGAGTTCGTTCATGGGAATACCAAGTTCTTTCATAATGCGAATTGGCAAAATGTTCACTGAGGATCCTCCATCAACAAAAATTCGATTTACCCCTTCATCACGCATATAGCCAACTAGGTATAATGGGCGGCTATGAGGAGTGTCACATAGCAGAAGGTTGTCATTTGTGAACGTAACTTTTCCCTCATAAGCATTAACTTCTTGAGGAGTGGACTATATAAGCTTTCCCGAGGATGGTGCCAATGGTAGGCCATCACTCTTTTCTTTCCCTTCGTCAGCATGGCAGCAAGAGGCATCAATACTCCCATGGGAAATCTTCGTGCGAAACCAACTTGGTAAAAACTCCTCCAAGGTCACCGGATGTCGTGGCTTTTGAGGGTAATGCACCTCCAGTTTCATTTTATTTTCATGCTTAATTGGATTCCATCTCCTAGGCCTTTTCACCATTATTTTCCTTGTTGGTTGTTCCATTGATCCTTTTCATGGGCTCCTTTTATGGCGCCTACGACGAGTCACCAACGTCCAACCTTCATCGTCCTCAGGTTGACCGTCTTCAACTTTGTAGTTATCCAGTAATTCTTCATCTTTACTTTCTTTAGAACTACATAATTCGTCTGGATTGAATGAGCCAAATATGATAGAGACTTGATTTGCGCTTGCTTTCTCATCTTCAAGTACGATATTTTTTTCACGAGCCAAGTCCATAACTTTGTCCTTGAAGACAAAGCACTTCTCTAGAGGGTGGATCACAAGTCGATGATATTTGCAGTAATTTGGGTCATCGATTTTCTCAGCTTTATTTGGTCGCTTCATCTCCGGAAGCTCAATGAGATTTAACTCGAGGAGTTCTTTAAAAATAGCTGGCACATCAGAATCCAGAAATGGGTACTCTTTTTCTTGCATTTCTTTTAGATTCAACTTTCCACTTGGCTTATCTTGAAACTAAGTGGATTTCATATTCTGCTTCTTGATCACCTTTGTCGTGAACTTCACATGTGATGTGTTAACATTAATAGCTTCTTTATTTTCAGATCTTGGTACAAACTTGCTCCATTTTATGACTTCTTGCTTGTCGTTCCCTTTGCGAGGTTCATAGATGGGTAGCCTTTCATTTCCAGCAGAGGCCATGCTCAATTCCATGTCGTGGGCACGAGTTGCAAGTTCTTCAAATGTGCTAGGCTTGATGCCTTGCAAGATGTAGCGCAATACCCAATGCATACCTTGAATGCACATATCTATGCCAGAAGCTTCACTAAGCTTGTCTTTACAGTTGAGGCTTGCATGCGCCTTGTGCTATAAAAGCGATTGAGGAACTCTTGTTCTAGTTGATCCCAACTATCAATAGATCCTGCCTCGAGGTCTGTATACCAATCAAAAGCATTTCCTTTTAGCGAGCGGACAAACTGTTTGACGAGATAATCTCCATAAGTCCCAACGTTGTTGCATGTCTCAATGAAGTGCGCCACATGTTGCTTTGGATTGCCTTTACCATCAAACTGTTGAAACTTTGGAGGTTGATAGCTAGCATGCATTTTCAACATATCGATCCTTGTAGTGTACGACTTTGCGTATGTAAGGGAAGACTTGGTTGAAACTTCGTACTTTCTTTTAATAGTTCCTTCGATGAACTCCTTCAGTTGATCGACTGGAATCATCCCTTCCGAAGAGATTGGAATTTCTTTGGTGGATGCAACTTGTCGTTGGGGAGCATCAATCTCTTGAACTTCTGGGAGTTTGCCAGGTGCATGGGTGGATTCTTCTTCCATCAAGATTCCCACCCTATTTGTTAGCTTGTCGATTCTAGCATCTTGATTTTGCATGTACTTGGTCAAGCCAACGATTGCTTCTGTCAAGTTTGCCAACTGCTCCTCCACAGATGAAGTGTTTGTCACCATGGCGTGCATGATTGTCATGGACGATGGAGAGTAGCATGAGTTTTCACACAGATTGATCCTTGATTGGCTCACGCTATGTGGTGTAAGTGGGGAGGACCCATCGCTTGAAGCGTCATCATCTTCCTTCACAACAGAGTGCTTGGATCTGGAGAGGTCAAGCAGAACAAGAGTTTTCTTGATCTTTTCAGCAACATCGCTTCCTCCTTCAGGTGCATTTGTGGAATATCTTGATCCTTTTGAGGATGAAGATCCGAAAACAGGGGTAGATGCGGATGACACTTGGGGTGCTTGTTGTCCTAACGAGCTTGCTTTTCTGCTCGTAACTGGTCCAAAGCTTCCAAAGGTAACTTCGAGTATGTTTTCCACATCAGCATAGAACCTGGAATTGGCAGCCTTGGCGGAAGTTGAACTGGAGTTGATTTTCTTGGAAGCCATTTCATTGTTTTTGAACTTTGGTGATTGAAAAGTTGAGATGAGAGGTAGAGATTGTCCCAATGGGCATGCCAGAATTTGTAGACAACAAATTGCGTCGAGAAAATAAAATCAAGATCGAAAAATATCGCAACAATCGTAGTATTTTATTTCAAATATTTGAGTGTTACAATCTCTAGGAATCCTATGATTCTACTTTTCAACGGTAAATAAAAAAGAGTTTTGAGCTTAATCTTTGAATTTTATTTTATTTTAATCCAAGTGCTTGAGGCTTGATCTTGATCTTGACGTATTTTTATCCCAAGGGCTTGCAGCTTGTTCTTGAATCTTCGTCTTGATTTTTAAATCCTTAGAACACTTGAATGCATGTAGCTTTTAGAGACATCCGCAACTTTTGATCCACGAGCTCCCTTTTGCTTCTTGTTATAACTTCTGGTCTTTTCTGGGTTATGAAGACCCCTATTTGTAGTTGTGGGAGGGAAGAGAGAACAAGTCTACAATTCAGATTAATTCCACTGGAATCAAGGATAATTGGAAGTTTTGGAAATAGCCTTTTTCTTTATATAAAACTCAGAAAAAAGTGAGAAAGAGAGATAACCTTTGTTGTTCTTGTATTTCGTGTCCATACAATGAGTACAAATGTTACTATTACTATAGTTAAATTTGAAGAAACAAGACCTCTTAAAGATAAATAAAAATCCCTCTGGATGGATGTATAACGTTAGGAATAAATACTGAGATTTTAATAGGTGCTCCTTTAATGACGCCTTTTCCAACCGGCACCTTGCTTTAAAAATTCACTTCTCCGGTCTTTTTGTTCTGGGAATTTGTACTATATCAATAACACATATGTATTCTGTATTAACAATTTGTTGAGTCATTTCCACTCTGCCATCCCTATCACGTGTCTGCTCGAGAAACATCCATTTGTAAACTCTAAATTTTACCAAATATAAAATTATTGCTAGAGAGTGGAGCTTCCAGTGATTTTCTTCATTGATATTAGAGACTATTGCATAAACATAAAGCCTCACACCACATTACACTTATAAGCCATATTTTTAAGTTTACACCCGCATTGTTGATTAAGTATCACAACAATATTTATATACCCAGTGTACAATATTCTATTCTCTTCTTTAAAACGTTTTGAGTTATATGCTAAATTCGGTAAGAAAAAATAATATAAGATTAAATTGGTTGTGGAAGCACCCGACATACTTTCCATAAATTATTTTTTATTCTTATACGAGCTATAAAAATTTACTAAAATAGTGGAATTTCAATTGTGTATTTCAATTGTGAATTTCAAGAGTAGAAATAGATCCATTATTTTTAGTCAAATAAAATAATTTCATAAAAAATAATGGAGCTCCAACTGTTTATTTACTCAGTTTCAAGTTGTCCAAACTTGCGGAGGTTAAAACCTGATTAAAAAGTATGAAAAAAACCTTATTAAATGAAAAATAAAAAAGAAAAGAAAGACTTAAAAGAAAAAAAGATTTAAATTTAACAATAGTCTCCCTCTATTTTTGCTGGGAACCCACATGCCACAACAATTCATTATTGTATATATTTTGAGCAGCGCTGACTTAAAAGATTAATCGATACTCTGTAAAAGAACGTCTAATTTCCTCCCGAAACTCTTCCATCCGTCCACCCTATTCTTTTTTACTTTACTACACTTCTTCCACGATAATTCATTCTTATATGCAGCTGGTGCTTCTAGTATTTTGAGACTTAAAACTATCCGTTTTCAATTACCGCTATTACATTACGGCCATGCATAAACGTTTAGTTACAAGAGTATAATTTGTATTTGATATATTCTTGTAGATATGTATTAGTTCTGGTTATTCCTTTTAATACTTGAAGATCCTGCTACAGATCGCCCTCAGATATTGGCTTTCTCCTCGTTAATTTGGAGGCAATGAATGGCGCTACTTTAAATTATCAATCTTCAGCATCTGTTATTAGATTGTTACAAAAGTATCAAGATTTTAAATTTCTTATTTGAATTTAATTTTGATATATATTCCTATATAGATGTATCAATGTAATGATCTGACCGGTTGTTTTGCTTTCTAGAACCTCGTTTCTCTAGATAAGACTTCTTGTATGTATTTTTACTGTTTTATGACTTGCGTGGATGGTTAGTTTGAGATTTTGGAAGGTTCCGAGTTGAAGTCGGAACATTTGGTTCCTTAAGTTGACCTTAAAAGGCTAAGTTTGACTTCGATCAGCATAGATGTGGCGCACAACACACCCATAAGTGAGACTCTACTAGGCATGACTTTTTAGACTCCCCGGGACACGACCTGTCTTGATACCACTTTGTCACGCCCACAAACCTGCAGAGGCGGGGCTGGGACCCGATGTCGTACTAGCCCGAGCGAATCACTCTTTAACTCATTTTAGTTCTGACGATCATGGGCCAACATGGACACAACTTGTAATGTATAACTATAAGTGGGAAAACGTTGTATCAATGAACCATCGTTCTTAAAGCATGAATACATATGAGCCGTCAAGGCCTTTGACATACTGTACAAAATGAACCTCTGTCTACAAAACCTCTAAGATTGTTTGACATCAAATGGGATAGGGTACCGTCCTACCCATAAGTCTGTAGCAAAACTCTGACACGATGACTAATAGACGCAATTGCACTCCGAATAAGGTGGAGTATTACCGATCATTTGCTGAATGCCGACCTCGTCTACTATGAGGGCTCGTCAAACTGATTATCTTTACCTACAAGCATGAATGCATCATCCCCAACAAAACGATGTTAGTACGAATATGTAAGGCGGAACTAAAACATAACAATAACTCGACATTAATTAAACACATAAAAATCAACCTGAATCTCTGAAGTGCCACAATATATGCATACTCATTATATATATATATATATATATATAACGCTTCTCCTTGAGACTATTATCCATTTCTTAAGATGCATGACTGCCAAACTAATCATTGGTAACTGCCCGACCGGCCATAGCACGGTGGTAAATGTATGACTGCCCGACCGGCCGTAGCTCGATGGTAAATATGTAATTGTCCAACCGGCCGTAGCTCGATGATAAAGGCATGACTGCTCGACCGACCGTAGCTCGGTGGTAGATGTGTAACTGCCCAGCCGACCAAACTCGGTGGTAAATGCATGATGCATATAATACCATTATGAACGTTAACATCTTTATTGAATTCCTTAATAGAGAGTTAGGAACATACTTAGGCATGTTTTGAATATCATTTTACCAGAATGAACAACATAGACATCCTTAACTGCTAAGAGTAGAACCACTTATGGGATAACATTACGTTTACGTATCGTTACTTGGATCATGGCAAAAGAAAGAAGGGATAGCCTTAACATACCTGATCCGGTTCTCTTGATAATCCCTCTAACACACGACAAAACAAGTGATGGCAAGATCGAAGTAGAGAAAAATTCGTATGATATTCTTGAGAAAGATTGTACCGCATTCTCTTAGAATTACCTTTCACGCTGCTATTACATGATCTTGTATGAGTTTTGTTAAGAAAATTATGTTTCCATTCAAAACCATATAATATCTCTCTTTGAATTTAAGAAGTCTTGTATGAATTGCTAAACATTTCCATTATATTGTGAATTAGAAAGGGGTTTTTAATCTTTGGGTGTGGGCCCCACTTTGTAAGGTGACTTTGCCAACTATTTCTTCTAAGTATGCCACCTGACGTTGTAAGTTAAGAGTCAGAAATGGGGCATAACTTGCTGCCACATTTGTTGGGGGGGTGGGGGGTAAGCTTATCCAAAGCTTAAAATTAATTAGCTAATCTCCCACCATTATTAATTACCCAATTATCCACATAATTAAAAATTATCTCAAATTACTTAAAATTCTACTCATTTTTAACATACTTTATACACCTTACTATCATGGTCATGTGGTACCTTGTATGACACTAGTCTATAAATACCGAATATTATAGCTTGGACCGTATTTTATCCCAAATTGTCAAACTTCTACGAAACTCATTTTCTTCGATTCGCTTACCCTCTCACCTTCACGAATTTACTTATCACTTGTTTGAAATAACATAAATACTTATAACTTCGAAAATAATCTTGTCCTCATCCTAAAGTACTACTATTAAATTATTAATAAATTATGGTACCATATAAAATCAACATACACTATTATTTCATTAAAACATCCATGTAAGATACATATATTTTCTCAACTCTAATTTTCCTAATCTCATACAAAGGGTACAAATTTTTGTGCGCTTAATTCTTAAAATGTTAAAAAAATAACCTTCTTTTCTTGTGAGAAAATAATTTCTATCTTTACAATAAAGAAAATCTCATAAACTTTCTCATGTTCTGCGTATAATTTAAAGCATATTCAAAATTAATAATATCAATAACGATATAAAATCATAATTTTCAAACTTTTTACAAAAATGACCCACTCAAAATATCATATCAAATGTATATAATAGTATCAATGTTGCTAAACTTAAAGAATCTTACAATAACATAGTCATAAATCTTCTATAACCTCATGAATGGTCTTAATCTCTTCAAGATCATATGGATTACTACGAGTCATCCTAATATTAATGTATGAGATGTAACATCCTTTCCCCTTTTAAAACATTCATCCTCGAATGTTAAACTCTTAGAGATTTACAATTTTTTTTACTAGGGTCTCCTCTGTAAACTAAACTAAAACCCAAACTATATCCGAAGTCTCGACTATTCACAACCTTTTGTACTTGAGTATCTCGTATCCACTTCACCTTTACCTTACTTACCTTTCAATCTCGCATCATATCTTCTGCCGCTTTCATAACCTCCCTTCCACATAGGTGGAAATTAGATCCACTCCTTAAAGCTATACTATGATACCTACACCTCCGGTGCATATAAAATCCGATGAAAGCTTCATACTGACTTCTTACGACTCAGCTCTATGGAACGATCTGGAAACAAAAGAAGGGTAACATTTCCTAAACTCCCTATAGCCTATCAATTATAAATGTGGCGTGCAATACACCCACAAGTGAGACTCTAATAGGCACGGCTATGTAGACTCCCTAGGACACGACCTGCTCTACTCGGTTTGACTAATTCCCCAACGACGTTTATGGACTTGATGAACAGGGTGTTCAGGCCTTATAGTGATTCATTTGTCATTGTCTTTGTTGAGGACATTTTGATTTATTCACGTAGCACGGAAGAGAATGATCATCATTTGAGAGTGGTGCTTCAGACCTTGCGGGAATAGAAGTTATATGCTAAGTTCTCCAAGTGTGAGTTTTGGTTGGATTCTTTGGAAATTTTAGGGCATGTGGCATCAGGCAAGGCCATTAAGGTGCATCCCAAGAAGATTGAGGCGGTTCAGAGTTGGACTCGTCCTACTTCAACGACTAAGATCAGGAGTTTCTTGGGGTTAGCAGGTTATTATTGACGGGTTGTGAAGGGATTCTCATCCATTGCAGCACCTTTGACTAGATTGACCTAGAAGGATGCTCAGTTTCGTTGGTCCGATAATTATGAGGTAAGCTTCCAGAAGCTCAAGACAACTTTGTCCATAACACCAGTCCTTGTGTTGCCTTCTGGTTCGGGGTATATACTGTGTATTGCGACGCTTCACACGTTGTCTTGGGTTGTGTATTGTTGCAGGAGGGGTGAGTTATTGCATATGTTTCACGTCAGCTGAAGCCCCATGAGAAGAATTATCATGTGCATGATTTGGAGTTGGGCGCGATTGTTCATGCTCTTAATATCCGAAGGCATTATCTATATGGGGTGTCTTGTGAGGTTTACACTGATCCTGCAGCTTGCAACATTTGTTCAATCAAAGGGATCTCAATTTGAGGCAGTGTAGATGGCTTGAGTTACTGAAGGATTATGACATCACCGTTCTTTATCATTTGGGCAAGGAAAATGTAGTCGCGGATGCCTTGAGCAGGAGGGCAGAGAGTATGGGTAGCTTGGCATTCATTTCAGCAGAGGAAAGGCCACTAGCTTCGGACATTCAGTCCTTGGCTAACATACTTGTGAGGTTGGATATTTCAGAACCCAGCCAAGTTCTTGCTTGCGTCGTTGCCCAGCCTTCACTATTGGAGCAGATAAAGGCTCGAGAGTTTGTTGATCTGCACCTGTTGATTCTCAAAGAGACGGTACTACAGGGTAGTGCCAAGAAGGTTTCTATTAGCGAGGATGGTGTCCTGCGACTTCAGGGCCATTTATGTGTTCTAATGTAGATGGCCTGAGGGAGAGGATTCTAGAGGAGACACATAGTTCCCGATATTCCATTCATCCATATGCTACGAAGATGTATCGTGACCTGATGCAACATTATTGGTGGCGGCGTATGAAGAAAGACATAGCTTAGTATGTATCTAGATGCCTTAATTGCCAGCGGGTTAAATACGAGCACCAAAGGCCAGGAGGTCTACTCCAGCAGATCACTATCCTGAGTGGAAGTGGGAGCGTATTACTATGGACTTCGTAGTTGGGTTGCCGCGGATTTTTCGAAAGTTTGATGAAGTTTGGGTCATTGTAGACAGATTGACCAAGTCAACGCACTTCATTCGTGTGATGACTACATATACTTCAGAGAGATTGGCCAAGATTTATATCCTGGAGATAGTTCGCCTACATGGTGTGCCTGTTTCCATCATTTCAGATATAGGTCCTTAGTTTAGTTTGCATTTTTGGAGAGCAGTACAGAGTGAATTGGGGAACCGTGTAGAGCTTAACACAACATTTCATCCACAGACGGACGGGCAGTCAGAGCGGACAGTTCAGATATTGAAGGACATGCTCAAAACATGTGTGATTGACTTTGGAGGGCAGTGGGACCGATTCTTGCCTTTGGACGATTTTGCTTACAACAACAGTTATCAGTACAACATCGAGATGGCCCCATTCGAGGCTTTATATGGTCGGCGGTGTTGTTCTCCCATTGGGTGGTTTGATCCCGACGAGGCTAGGTTGTATGGTACTGATTTGGTGAAGGATGCCTTGGAAAAGGTAAAGTTGATTCAGGAGCGACTTTGCACAAACCAGTCCCGACAAAAGAGTTACACGGACTAGAAGGCATGTGACTTATCATTTATGGTAGGCGAGAAGGTTCTCTTGAAATTCTCACCGATGAAGGAAATCATGCGGTTAAGGAAGAAGGGAAGTTGATCCCAAGGTTTATAGGACCATTTGAGGTGTTGAGGTGGGTTGGGGAGGTTGCTTATGAGCTTTCTTTTCCTCCTAGTATATCGATAGTTCATCCGTTTTCCACGTGTCTATGCTCTAGAGGTATCATCCCGACTTGTCACATGTGTTAGACTTTAGGATGATTCATATGAGAGTCTGGGTTATGAAGAGGAGCCAATTGACATTTTTGATAGGCAGGATCGCCAGTTGAGATCCAAGAGGATTTCCATGATAAAGGTTCAGTGGAGGGCCAACCAGCCGAGGAGGCGACCTCAGAGTCCAAGGAGGACATGAGAACTGCTATCCTCACTTGTTCAACACTCCAGATATGATTCTAGACCTGTTCGAGGACGAACATTTGTTTAAGAGGTTGAGAATGTGATGAACTGACCAGTCGTTTTGATTTCTAGAACCTCGTTCCCCTAATAAGACTCCATGTATATGCTTTTACTATTTTATGACTTACGGGGATGGTTAGTTTGAGATTTGGAAGGGGTCGGGTTGAAATCAAAACATTTGGTTCCTTAAGTTGGCCTTAAAAGTCTAAGTTTGACATCGGTCAACATTTTGAGTAAACAACATCAGAATCGAGATTTGACGGTTCCAGTAGGTTCATATGATGATTTCGGACCTAGGCGTATGCTCGGTTTGGATTTTGGATGACGCGGGAGCGTTTAAACGCCTAATATCAAAAGTTGGTTCTTGAAGGATTTTAAAGTTCTTTAAATTTAGTTTGGAGCGGGTTTTAGTAACATCGAGGTACAAACAGAATTTCAAGACCGGGAATAGTTTTGTAATGTCATTTAAGACTAGCACACAAAATTTGGTGTCAATCCGAGTAGTTTAAGTATGTTTCGGCGCATTGTGCGTAAATTGAAGAACTTGAAGTTCATAAGTTTGATTCAAATTATTTTGGGGTGTGATTATTTGTTTTAATTTTGTTTCGGGTGTTCCGAGAGTTCGAGAGAGTTCGTCTTATGATTCCAAACTTGTTGGTATGTTCGGGCAGGGCCCCGAAGGGCCCGAGTGTCAATCGGACGAGGCTCGGACGAAGTTGGAAGTTTGGAGCACCAACTGATGCTCCCAGTTCTGTCATAATCGCACCTGCTTGGTCAGCCGCAAGTGCGAGTCACTAGCCAGAGAAGCGAAAGAGTGAGGCCAGCCCAGCCGCCGCAGGTGCGAAAGACTTGGCTCATCTGTGTGACCACAAGTGCGAGAGCAGTGGTCGCAGGTGCGGATGGGCTCGCAGAAGCGGCTCCTTTTGTCTGTAGATCCTGAGCCTGGCCAGGTAAGGAAAAGGCGAACCTGCGAGGAATTTACCGCATATCCGAAAATCGCTGGGCAGAAGGGTTCATTTAATACAGGACTTGGGCCATTTTTAACACATTTTCTTTCACTCTTGGGTGATTTAAGAACTTTTAAGGAGGGGATTTCAACCTAGATTTTGAAGGTTAGTAATTTCTACCTAATATGAGTTTAATACATAGATTATGGGTAGATTTTAACATAAAAATTGGTGGAAATCATGGATTTAAATGAAAAATCTAGGTTTTGATAAAAATGGGATTTTACCACGAAAATGATTATGGAACTTAGTGAAAATCATATATTTATGTTTGTAAGGTTATGGGTAATAACTTTCTTCAAAAATTTCTGAAATCCGGGTACGTGGAACCGGGGGTGAATTTTTAGAATCTTGCATTTAGGGTTGGGTAACCTCTTTAATAGTTGGAATAAAACTCTTGAGCATGTATTAATTAATTTATATACTATTTGATTAGTTTTGGATTGATTCGGCACCGACTTGAGGGTGTGAGCGCATTCTTGAACCGGAAAGTAGGCTTGGAGATGAGGTAAGTCCTTTTTCTAACCTTGTAAGAGGGAATTAACCCCATAGGTGAACTTAAATCAATATGTACTGCTACTTGTGGGGGCTACGTACACACGTGTGACGAGAGTCATTGCATAGCTACTATTCATGCTTATTTCCGAGTAGATTTAGGCTTACACCATGCTTTGTTGATACTGTTGCTTGTTTATGCTTACTGGATGTTGGATTAAAGAAGTTGAAGGTTTCAATATCTAAAGTTCCAAGTTGAATTTTTTATGTTTAAAAGGAATTGATAAATACTACGATAAATTGAAAAATTATATGTTCAACCACTTTGCAAATATATTCCGTGAGCGGGGTAAACTTTCACTACTTTCATGGGATCGAGTTGTTCGCCTCGACAGGATTTATTGATATATTATATGGTTCGGGCCGTTCGACCCTCGACAATGCACAATATATTATTATGTATATTTGGATCGGGTCGAACGTCCTCAGCATAACTCGTGCATAGAGATACCGAAATCCCTTTTTATAATTAATATTATTTCACGGACTTGAAAGGTGAAAGGAATAGATAAGAGCAATGATTTGGTTCTTACTTGAAAGAAGGATTTTTTACTTACTTTTATTTTGAGCTCTATTATCATTGTGTATATTTCATGCTTAATTAGAACTTCACATTATTATGTTTTTGACCCATAGTAAGTGTCGAAGCCAACCCCTTGTCACTACTTCTTCGAGGTTAGACTAGATACTTACTGAGTACATATTGTTTATGTACTCACGCTACACTTTTACACTTAATGTGCTGGATCTGAGGCAGGTGCATCTGGTTACCAGTCCGACGCGCACACTTGACTTTTTGCTTGAGACCACGTGCTGAGCTGCCCTCCCGAGTCATTCAATAGCATCCAGAGTCTCTCTTTTGATTTATATTCCAGTTTATTTCTGTTTAGACAGTAGACTAGTATTCTTTTGTATATTCTACTAGTAGCACACATACTTGTGACACCAGGTCTTGGCACACACACTAGTAGACTTATGATTTTGGATTTATTGTTATGAATTTGATTTGCACTCAGTTGCTTTTGTTTAATTGCTCGACAACTGTAAATTTCTAAAACTTCTATCAATGAGAAATGTTATTCACTTAGCAGACATATTAAAAATGAAAATCATTAGATTGATCAGTGTTGTCTTGCCTAGCAACAGTGTTAGACGCCACCACGGCTTATAATGAAACTGGATCGTGACAATCAAGGATGATGCTAGTAAAGCCTTTGCTTTAGACTCTAAAATTTTGAGGATCGAAAAAGTATTAATGGTAGAATACGTAATAATATTTTCAGTTATACAATATTGAAGTTTGTAGAAAAAATATTATAAAATTTGTGTGAAAATAAAAAAGAACAAAGAATGTCTACTTTTTAACATAAGAAATATTTTAGAACTTGAAATTAAACTATTCAAATTTTCATATTTGCAAATAAAGTTTCTTACAACAAGATCCAAGGTAATGTATTGTAACATATGGCTAACATTTATTAACTTAAATTAATCCTTGCTAATATAAATAGTAATATTACTAAGTGAAGTTAAAAGTCATATATCTTGTAAAAATACTATTGTATAAATAAGTACGAAAAAAAAAGATGAGATCAAATTTTTGCATTACTTGTATAGGTGTATAAAATTTAGATTCTTACTAAAATTTAGCTTTAGGCTACTAAATTCAGTGAGCCACCCTTGTATTCCTATAAGTATGAATCAATTTTGGTTATCCTTGTTAATTCTGGTTGGTTGAGCTACATAATATCTTTTTTATCAGGTCTTTTTTTTCTTCTTTTAAATTCACAAAATGTTTGAGTGATAGGCTAAATTAGATAAGAAAAATGAATACATGGTTAAATTGGTTGTGGAAGCACTCGACATGTATATCCCAATGTTGTTTTTTATTTTTATACGAACTATAAAATTTAAACAAAATAGTGGAGTTTCAACTGTGTATTTTATTTTATTTCTTCTTTAAATGAAAAATTACTATTTATTTTAATTGTGTATTTTATCGGCCAAATCTGTATTAAAAAAGTAAAAGAAAGAAATCCATTATTTTTAGTCAAGTAAAAAAATTTCATCATAAATAATGGAGCTTCAACTATTTATTTAATCAGTTTCAAGTTTTCCAAACTTGCGGAGGTTAATAGCTGATTAAAAAGTCTGCAAAATAAAAAGACCTTTTTTAAGAAAAAGAAAAAAGAAAAAGAAAAAGAAAAAGAAAAGAAAGACTTAAAGGAAAAAAGATTTAAATTTAACGGTACTCTCCCTCTTTTTTTTGCCGGGAACTCACATGCCACAACAATTCATTCCTGTATATATATATTGAGCAGCGCTGACTTAAAAGATTAATCGGTACTCTGTAAAGGGATGTCTATTTTCGTCCCGGAACTCTTCCATCTGTCCACCCTTTTCTTTTTTACTTAACTACACTTCTTTCATAATTATCCATTCTTGTATGCAATTGGTGCTTATGGTATACATTTTGAGACTTAAAGTTTTCAGTTTTCAATTACCGCTAACGTTTAGTTACTAGGGTATAATTTGTATATGATATATTCTTGCAAGTACGAATCAGTTTTGGTTCTTCTTGTTAATTCTTGAAGGTCCTGCTGCAGATCGGTGTTATATCTTGGCTTTCTCCTCGTTGATTTGGAGGTAATGACTGGCGCTAACTTTAAATTATCAATCTTCATCACCTGTTATTAGATTGTTCACAAAGGTTTGAACTTTAAATTTCTTGTTTGAATTAAGTTTTGATATATATATTCCTACATGGGTGTCACGATCCAAAATCCGCTAGTCATGATGGTACCTAACCCAACCCTCTAGGTAAGGAAACTATCATCTATCCAATTTAAATATTATTTAAAAGGACAATTTAATCAATGAAATTACATGTATCTTATATATTTTCCCAAGGACTGGTAGTACAAATCATGAACTTCTACGAATAGAATTTACAAAGCGAAAATGAAAAAATACATAGTCTGTTTGAAAAGTACATAAACAGAACTTTCTAATCTAAGGCTACCCCAAACAACAGGGGCAGCTGCAATAGGGACACGGGTACATCTTCAACAGCAACCTTCGAACACAACATCAGCAATAACATACATCTGCATGCAATGTGCAGAAGCGTAGTATCAGTAAAAACGACCTCATGTACTGAGTAAGTAACAAACCTAACCTTAGGTTGAAAGCAGTGACGAGCAATCACAAGGTCGGGTCCAATACCGGTATTCTACAACAGTTTATAACAACATAACACAAGTAATAAAAAGGGTATTTCAGAAGTAAAAGGCTCAACTCGTTCATAGTTTCAGAAAATAGGCATTCTTTTCAAATACCTTAGTGAAAATTCAATTCTTTTGCCAAAAATGCCGAAAATACAGGTAAGTTTGAAAATTGTGATTTTTCCTAAAATCTTTTCAACAAGGAGTAAGAAGTTTCATTTTCTTTCCCAATAACAAGTATACTAGCCCTCTTTATACCCACATATCAATGTATAATGAGTCATGAATGGCGTGAAACCATATAGCATGAGGAAAAATTCACCTCTATGCATGTATGTCATGTGTGCATGCAATGCCACGTATCTCAGAGATGAATCATGTACTCACACTCTCAGATTACTCAATCTCACTGTCTCACATTTTTCACTCATCACGATCAACCACTCAGTACTGTATATGGCCCATACATCGCAGGGAAGATCCATCCCGGAATATATGCATCACTGACCATCAGTCACTCAGTACCGAGGAAAGGCCAATCTGGCCCCATGGATAAGATCTATCTCCAGGTATATAAATGCTTCGGACACGATCCTTGTCCAGGGAAGATCCACCTCTCAATATAATCAACCGCACTCACTGAGGGTGTACAGACTCCGAAGAGGCTCCTACAGCCCAAGCGCTATCATAAGCCAGATCCAGGCATAAATCAATATAACATGCTGCGGCGTGCAGCCCGATCCCATAACTATCACTCATAATCAGACTCTCAGCCTCACTCAGCCATCAATCTATCCATTCTCACTCTCGGGCTCACAATGTCATGAAACTAGCCCGACAAGAATAATATGATATATCAATAAATAACACTGAGACTGAGATATGATATGGATGCATGAATATTACTGAGGACAAAATATCTATGAAATCAGTGAGATGACAGCAAAAAACGACCGCTATGAGTCCAAACAATATCAACATAAAGCCTATACAAGTATACATGATATTTAGCATGATTGACAACTCAGTTACTTTATCACATGGTGAAAACACAAATATCAATAAAAGTAGGGCCACTATACAGTGCCATGGGAACAAGAGAGTCCCAATTCACATGGTGCACGCCCACACGCCCGTCACCTAGCATGTGCGTTACCTCAAAACAAATCACATAACACGTAACGCGGGGTTTCATACCCTCAACACTAAGTTTAGAAGAGCTACATACCTCGAACGAGCCAATGCCAATGCCGAGCGAGCCAAGCGAAACTCCAAAGATGCCATCACGGACGTTCTGACCTCTGAACAGCTGGAAACTAACCACAAACAACTCAAATACATCACATAAGGCTAAAGGAACCAATCCCAATCAGAAAAGATCAATCTTGAATCAAAAACTCGAAATCGGCCCAAAAGCCCAACCCAGGCTCGCACCTATGAACCCGTCAAAACTCACAAAAGACTACAACCCATTCAATTAAGAGTCCAACCATACTAGTTTCACTCAAATCCGACTCCAAATCAGTGTTCAAAACTCAAAAATTCATATGATGAAACTTTAGGCCAAACCCCCTCAATTTCCTCTTTAGAAATTATCAACCAAAAGCCAAAATCAAAGATAGATTCGTGGAATATAATCAAAACCGAGTAGAGAACACTTACCACAATCCTTGTGATGAAATTTGCTCCAAAATTTGCTTCAATCCGAGCTTGGAAATGCCAAAATGATGCCAAAATCGCGAACCCTTGTATTTATCATTCTGCCCAGCACTTCCACATTGCTGTCAAATTGTTGCACTTGCGACCACCGCATCTGCGGTCAAAACTTCTCTTTTGCGACCACACTCACCAACTGACCCCCTCGCACATGCGGAACAATTTCCGCTCCTGCGCACTTGTAGGTGCGATTTTCCTCCGCCTCTGCAATGACCTCCAGCCGGGACTTCTTGTGCATCTCCGACACGTGTCTCGCACTTGCGGCCATCACACCTGCGCAATACCAATCGCAGGTGCGGAACACCAGAACCATCAGTTGTAATATTGAAGAGAAAAGATCTGAAATCAATCTAAAACACGCCCGAGCCCCTCGGGACCCTATCCAATCATACCCACAAGTCACATAACATAAAATGAACCTACTCGAGGCTTCAAAACACACATAAAATCATCGAAACGACAAATCACACACCAAATTGAAATCTATGAACTTTGAACTTTCAAATTTTCCAAAACACGTGCTGAAACATATCAAACCATCCCAGAATGAACTCAAAATTTGCACACAGGTCCCAAATGACATGATGAAGCTATTCAAATTCCCGGAACCACGATCCGAATCTGACATTCTCAAAGTCAACTTTCGGTCAAACATATGATCTTTCCAAGCCTTCCAGTTTCCAATTTTCGCTAAGTTGTGTCGAAACCTTCTAGAAACATCCAAATGCAAATTCGGGCATACTCCCAAGTCCAAAATCACCATCCGGACCTAACGGAGCCATCAAAACTTCGTTTCGTCAATTACTCAAAATTCAAAACTTGGTCAAACCTTTTCAACTTAAAGCTTCAACAACGAACTCATTCTTCCAAATCGATTTCGAATAACCTGAAACCCAAAACCGACGATCCGCATAAGTCATAATACATCATACGGAGCTATTCATGACCGAAAATTACCGAGCAAAGTGCAAATGCTCAAAACGACTGGTCGGTTTGTTATGTCCTCCCCCACTTAAACATACGTTCATCCTCGAACGTGCCATGAGTTGTTCTCAAAACCATCAAACCGCCGCATAACCTTTCCATGGTCATCCCACGTCACCCTATCCTATATAGGTCTGATAACATAACATAACTGAAATTTCCTAATTCAACTCAGCCCAAAAGCCTTAAAATCCAATTCTACATCCGATATTTCTATAAGATCAGAATTTTGCATCCACACACTGTATAAATCTGAACAAGATGTATCGAGCTGTAGTCATAACCCAAGTTGAAATCACATGATATTCCACATAACTCAAACACTCATTGCAAAATTTCTAAGCCGATCAACATCAATGTCCTTTAAAATATATTGCAACCAGATCCGATAACACCCATTCTAGGTACGATAACCTCTTCCAACCTAACATAATCACT
Source organism: Nicotiana paniculata (assembly GCA_005239505.1). Classification (NCBI taxonomy): domain Eukaryota; kingdom Viridiplantae; phylum Streptophyta; class Magnoliopsida; order Solanales; family Solanaceae; genus Nicotiana; species Nicotiana paniculata. The sequence goes on along the minus strand of ML345570.1, from coordinate 57,039 downwards.
GTAGTGACATGACACATCAATACAACTTAAAGCCACAACCCGTGCAACCCGTGCACCAAATAGCAACATCCAAATGTACTCAACCCTGAAAAAAATGCCTCAAACGAGAGGACTGTTCTGCCAGCTTAACAAGTACCATCACAACACCATTATAAGAGCCTAGCACACACCGGAGGACCAAAACACACGAATCCAACACAAAGGATCATATCTCAACATAACTTCCCTGCAATGCGTGACCCCATCCAAACGCTGGTCTATATTATATACCTCGCTCCGCCTTGCTCACTATCAATAATCATGCAAAATTCGACATCAAGTACCCAAAGTGCATTACCATAACCACGGAGAATCAGACGATTACTCATCTCACTCAAATTCCGCTATAAGACCACAATAGAACCGCACCATGTGTGCCTAAAACCAATGAATCACAACTCCTCGCAGCATAGAATATAACTCATAAATCATTTCAGAACACGAATAAGCTTAGCAACATACGAATAGCACGTCCCTCAACCATTGCATTATGGAGCCCACCAATCCGACTCGACGCAGAACACACATCCATATCGGGCCTACCAATGAACCCAAAATCAACTCACGTCACCCACAATAGATAAATAACCCTTCGAAAGTCCACAATGACTGAATCACAAAACATACTATTTTCTTACTAACCCTGGCTACGCTTCACAGTCCAGAACCACGAAACAATCTACTCATGAGAACTCCCAGTCTCCAAATCCATAGAACACACGAATCACCATATCTGATCTCAACCCGACCGCCTGAATGTCTAACACTTCTCCAATACACGATCATCCCACGAGGAATACTCTTATAATTGTTTTGTGCCACAAAGCAAAATTTGAACACCAGTAGTCGATCAAACAAGAGAGTGCCGCAATATCAATGAAGTATCCATAAATCAAACACATTGCTTCTTCTGAAATCTATACTCTCATCAAGCCATACCAGATAGTAATATCCTTTACCTAGTCATCTGAAACCGTCCATGTTGTCTACGAATTTCATGATCTTCCCTTCAAAACTGAATTGTGACCTTGCACCTGCAATTCTCAATATTACACAACACACCGCACCCACTATGCCATCATATGAAAGTTATGAAAATATTAAAACCAACTCCGAGTCACAAGCAACTACATGCTCGATTAGCCAATAACTTTCCATTTGATTTCATTCGGAGAAAAGCACAATACGCCACATGCCTCACACACCAGTAGGAAGTATACCTCTCAAACCATCAAGAACTCTTCGAACCCACCGCACTTAACCAAACCGTCAGGACTGAATCCCTCTAACTCGACTAGGCCATACCATCAAAACCCAAGAGTCTCTCCACAAAACACCTGTAGAAACTCACCACGTCATAAGCACTCAAAGAAACGATTATACCCATTACCATGCCGATCCAACCTACTACCAAGTTGTCCTATTCCTCCGAGTTCCTTCTGAATTACCTTCAAATTGATACTTCTACTCGCCATAATATTACAATCCTCAACCAACACTCACCTCACGGGGAACCAGCATAAAACCACATCTCCCTAAGGCTCATAAACCGTTGTATCCATTCTTAAGCACCCGCAGAAGTACCATAACCGAGACATCCACTCTGAAGAGACCTTCTATGAATTTAAGCTATTCTTTCACTTCCTTGATACTGAAATGTAGAATACAACAATGATGTAGAAATACTGCAAGTCTCGACACCATCTAATGTATCTCTCAGCTTCTAGCAATATACAAATCCACAAAAAATATCAGTTTCCACATATAAATCTTGGATTCATAGGAATCATCCTCGAGAGTCATCCACTCTACTCAAATCTCAATATCACCACCCAAACAGACCGAATGACATGTGTCCTATTTGCACCCCAACACCCTAAGAAGTAATTCACACCTCTAAGAAACCGAGCAAATTTCTACTCCATGAACAATACATCCTTCACCAATAACCACTCAATTATTCCATGATTTTTATGTACCCATAAAGTGTAATACAACCTGTATCCAGAAGCTCCCTTACCCGAGTCAATCTCAATCTCAACTACTGTAGTCATAACTGATTCGCCAGTATACCTCAAACCGAAACCAATACAACACATAATCGTGCAATCAACTCGTCGCTAACAGACTCCCCCCACTTGGATCAAAGCCATAGATCAAAACACCCAATAACTCACAATGCCCATACTCTATTACTGCCATAATACCGCAGTGAGATTCAACTAAATCCTTCCTGAGCTCCTGCAACGTAAACCATCTAATACTTCAAATCATCTACAAATCTCGCATTCACCATTGTAATAGTCAAGCCAACTGCCACAAGAGATCTAAACTCAAATTGCAACATATATCATTCACTGGTAAAAAGAGAACTCGCTACAAAACAACATAAGGATCACACATATTTAGGAAACCCCGTAGGAGATAACCCCACCTGCTTAGCCTCAAACTGATATCTCTCTATACTCCTCTATAATCATAACTATTACCCAATCACTTTATCTTCCTGAGTTTGAACTCATAACACAACATGAAGATCTACTTCATTCCACAACTAAAATACATGAGAGGTCCTTCAACACACCCATAACTCGAGGCCATACGCCAAATCCATACGGAAGCCAAACACCAATAATCCTTGCTACATCTCCAACAAACTCTTCTTGTCACATTCGAACAATCTGAGCACTTCTCGCAATCAAATCATACTTACCACGTAGTCATCCAGTCAAAAATCCCACCAATAAGGACACAAACAGACGTATAAGTCCCAAATGCACGTGCTCACACAATCGATATCTCAGTACTCAAGCCATAGACATAACCCGGCCTCAAGTCCTCCAGACCGGTCCATCATCAACATGCCAAAATTACATCTCACACCTTAACCATGGAAATCACAAGGAGTCGATGCACAACTGATACCGAGCGCTCATGTGCGCACACGAATGCGTGAAAGGAATTCATAGAGTCACGCTTCAATCTGAATCAATGCAGCACAATAAGGAAAGAAAGATGGGAAGTATATCCTAAATTCCATGTAGCCTCTCGAAGATAGGTATGGACTTCATCATACCAATTCGCAAGACTCTACTAGACACTTGCTCATGACTTGTAGAACCTATGAACCTAGAGCTTTGATACCAATCTGTCACGATCCAAAATTCGCTAGTCGTGATGGAACCTAATCCAACCTGCTAGTTAAGCCAACTATCATCTATCCAGTTTCAATATTATTTAAAAGGACAATTTAGTCAAAGAAATTACCTAAATCTTATACATTTTCCCAAGGACTAGTAGTACAAATCACGAGCTTCAACGAATAGAGTTTACAAAGTGGAAATAAATATATACATAGTCTGTTTGAAAAGTACATAAACAGAACTTTCTAATTTAAGGCTACCCCGAACAACAGGGGCAGCTGCAACAGGGACGCGGGTACATCTTCAATTCCAGCAACCATCGAACACAACATCAGTAACAACAAGCATCTGCATGCAATATGCAGAAGTGTAGTATCAGTACAACCAACCCCATGTACTGAGTAAGTAACAAACCTAATCGTAGGTTGAAAGCAGTGATGAGAAATCATAAGGTCGGGTCCAATATCGGTATTCTAACACAGTTCATAACAGCATAACACAAGTAATAAAAAGGGTATCACAGAAGTAAAAGGCTCAACTCGTTCACAGTTTCAGAAAATAGGCATGCCTTTCAAATACCTCAGTGAAAATTCAATTGTTTTGGCAAAAATGCCAAAAAATACAGGTAAGTTTGGAAACTGTGATTTTTCCCAAAATCTTTTCAACAAGGAGTAAGAAGTCTCATTTTCTTTCCTGATAACAAGTATACTATTCCTCTCTATGCCCACATATCAATGTATAATGAGTCATGAATGACGTGAAACCATATAGCATGAGGAAAAATGCACCTCTATGACTGTATGTCATATGTGCATGCAATGCCACGTATCTTAGAGATGAATCATGTATCCCACTCTCAGAGTACTTAATCTCACTATCTCACATTTTCCACTCATCACGCTTAACCACTTAGTACTGTATATGGCCCAAATATATGCATCCCTGACCATCAATCACTTTGTCACGACCCGAAATACTAACTCAGGTCATGATGGCTACCAACACCGGGGTTAGGCAAGCCCAAACTCAGATTACTAAGGATTCGTCTCATATTTGATTAAACCTCCCAACACGTGCCAAGTCTTAAAGTTCAAAACATTAATTGAAAAAAAGATAATAAGCCATTTTAAACCAAAAGCAGTCATAAAGAGGCGTGAGCCAACATATATATACAGACCCGCAAAACCATAATAACTACTACGTGTGTGCCAGGAACTAGTGTCACAAGTCCTACGGGCATACTAACAGAATATACAAAAATATAATATACAGTCCCACTGTCTGAAAGAAATAGACGAAAAATAAATAAAAGAAACTCCATAGTGCTGCCGGGGATCGTTAGGAGAAGCAGCTCACCGTGACGTCAGGTCCAACTATGATCAAAATCGAGCTCCGGTCTGATAACTAGATGCACCAGCCACAGAACCTGTACAATTAAGTACAGAAGTGTAGTATGAGTACATAAACAAATATGTACCTAGTGAGTATCCCGCCTAACCTCGAAGGGGTAGTGACGAGAGGTCGACTTTGTGAACACCCAATTTTTGCCCCGCATGGAAATTACTCCTAAAAAATAATAAAAAATAGTTTTAATAAATTTTAGGAACTTTTCTCTATTTAGTTACATTCCATCCGTGTTTAATAATTCTAAAATCATAAAATAAAATAAAAATCATAAAAAATGTTCGAATCTTGATTTCATTAGCATGTTAGATTTTAAACTTCTTTTTAGGATTTAATTTCATTGTAAATGCATCTTCTAAAAAATCAAAAATTGCATTCATAGGTTAATTAATTAATTAGTTGCACTAGTCCGTCATTATATAAAATAAATGCATAGGCTAGCCAAGAAATAGATTTAAATTAAATTTGAGTCTAAAGTGGCTAATTCTGCAAAAGCATAAAAAGAAGAGAAGGTTGTTAAGGTTAAAATTGGACTTGGGCCAGCAATCAGGCCCAATTCTTTACCAAAATCTGCCCAGCCCAAAAGGTACCCGGTTCAGAACCCACGACCCACCTGCCCGACCCGGTCCGACCCAATACCCATCCCCTCACCTATAAACCTAGACCTAAAACCTAGACCTAAAAAAGCTAGCGAGAGAAAAGACCCCCCCTAATATGAAAGGGGACAACCGCCATTTTTCTTTCCCCTTCTTCATCTTCTTCGCATCCACCCCCTAAAACCAGCAGCCGCTACACCTCCCACCAGCTGCCAGTCATCTCCTCCAAGACACCAGCCGCCTCCGCCACGGCCACCCAAAACCATCTCCAGTTGTTCACCCTCCTCAAAACACATAAAACAACAAGCAGCAACCCCAAATCCCTACTCCCCTCGCCGCCTGCCAGCACCGCCGACCACCCCCACTCTCCTTACGCCTCTCTGCCGTCCAGAAACATCTACATGCCAACGACCTCCTCCATTGAAGAACTTTCTTCAACGCCCAAACGATCCCCTGAACTTCATCTCCCTCTCATCTGATGGCGTACACAGAGTAGCCCTCTCAGTTGCTCTGCCATCCTCTCGCACGCACCAGAAGACGGCGGAAGCAGATATAATTTTTTTTTATCAAACAAGATATGAAAATCAAAAGCCGAAAATAAATAGAAAGAAACTGGAATTTTCGATAAAGATTTGAAGAAAAACGATTTCATAGTTGGATTTCTTGTCCCCTAAAATTTATGCGAGCTATTCAAAGTTTCAAGTTGTTTGCATCGTCTTTTTCTGGGTTTGGGATATTTGAGTTGAAGAAACTCTTGTCCGCCGCTACGCTGTTGTTCCCGGTTCTGCTAAGCTCCAACTTGCTAGATCTAGCCTTTACTGGCTTTTCTCGGTTCCTAGATTTGTTCCTTGCGCAATTTGGTATGTCCTCATTAAACCCAAAATTTTCAGATTTGGTTTAATATGAAATTCTGTTTGGTTTCAGTGATTGTCTTATTTCGATAGGAATTCACTGTTTTTGACCAATTTCCATATGAACTAATGTCGTTTATTTGCTAATAATGTGATATCATGCTGGAATCTATCCTTCATAGTATGTTTGAATTAGTTTTGTGCGATAATAGAATTGTTCAGAAATAAGAAGAGAGATCTGTACTGTTTGATGAGCATCCTGGTTTTTTTTACTTCTTAAATTTGTCAAGATACAAAAAAAGGGAGGTTTTAGCAATCAGCCAAGATGTATTACAATCCAGTTCATGTACAATTTAGAGTTATAGTCCTTGCTGCAATCCTTGGCTAAGTAACTTTATTGTGATTCCCTATATTCAGAAACTTGGTGTTAGTAGTGTTTTATCAGGAAGATTGAGATATCTAGTCTTAGTAAATGCTTTACCAAGAGATATATTCAGAACTCTACTTGTTGTCAATAATGTTATCCATTTTGTCACTTAGTCATTCAGAAATGAAGTCTTCTCTAAAAAATAAGCAGCGAATTGTTTCGACTCTCAAATTGGTCAGTAACAAATTTACTGGTGTCGTAGCTTCTCATGTAATCAACAGTTCATATTTCAATGTCTAATTCATTTGTGTACTCGGTTTGTTTAAAGCGTTTCCAGTAGGATAGCGCTAAAATGGTCTGTCATTTTTTTGGCAATTAATGGTTAAAATGACTTCTCATATTCATGTAAGTTCTCATGCTGTCCATGAAAGTGTGTTTGGTCTATGCAGATTATATCTTTGTGGGAATTGAATTTGTTAATGAACTAGTGATTAAACATACACATATTTCACCACGGCTTCCATAATCGGTGACCTCACAATAATCTCAGACTTAGTCTTAGAAGACCTTGAACAAAATTTACATTTTGTAGTCTGAAATACCTCTTAGATTAATACTATAAATAATTTAGGAAAAGACAAAGACTTAGAAAATAATTGAATATCGCCTCAAATAGGCATATTTAATCGTCATGACTATATAATCTACACTCGGGTGTGGCAACTCATGTCCCCGACTCTAACTCAAAACAATAATAAAAAATCAACATGTTGTAAATTGCGGGTGCATTTCATGTGGCGCATTTACAATGTGTCCAAAAAAAATAATAACAAGTGCACGTCATCGTGACTTGTATTAAAATAATTCCATAAATATTAAAAGCGGCTAAAAAGTGAAAAAGGTTATAATGCACAACAGGTTTAAAAATATGTAAATAATCAGATAATTTAGGCCAAATATTAATAGTTAAGCGACCGTGCTAGAACCACGGAACTCGGGAATGCCTAACACCTTCTCCCGGGTTAACAGAATTCCTTACTCGGATTTCTGGTTGCAGACAAATCAAAACAGAGTCAAAATTTCCTCGGTTTGGGATTTCAATAAATAAATGGTGTCCCGGAACACCGTAAAAAATTCGGGTGGCGACTCTGAAAAGTAAAATAAATCCCAAAATCGAATAATGTCACTTTAATTGAAAAAACTCCCCTACTACCCTTCATCAATCCGGAGGTAGTAGGAAAAAGGAGGTGTGACAGACTTGACACTCACTAAGGGCCAACAAAATGATTAAACAAGATATAATATCAGTAACAGACAAGTGAGGATGATAAAAGCAGTAAACATTAAAGATAACAGTAATTCAAATAAATACTGGAAGTAAGTATACAATTACTACTTCATTATTCTTTTCTTTCCTTCAAAATATCTAACCACTCATTATCCAACTCCGGGCCCGCATGCTCGTATTCCAAAAATTCTCGAAGAAAACACTCACCCATAACCTAAGGATCATTAATATATGATTTTTGTATGATTTCATGGCCAATTCACGGGTAATTCTCTAAATTCACGAAAGCCCTAGGTTACTACCCAAATTCCTTAATTTTCCACTAATTAGGTAGTTAATTCAACTAGGAATTCATGCATTAACTAAGATTAGGATAGAATTTATTTACCTTTTTAGTAGCTAGGTCGTGGAGCTCTTTCCCAAGCTTTCAAGGTCTCTAATGGAGCAAGAAAATGGGGTGAAATGAAATAATCTCGTGTTTTAAAGAACTTACTACCTACTGTGGTTCCGCACCTGCAGCTCAAGGACTGCACCTGCGGTCTCGCGCCTACGAGAAAAGACCCGTACCTGCGAAAGAGGGGCAAGGGGCCTGGGCTCGCACCTACGGAGAGGAGCTCGCACCTGCGGCTCCGCTCCTGCGAATATTATTCGCACTTGCGAGAATGGGCAGCCTTACCTGAAACCGCACCTGCGAGGCAAGGACCGCAGGAGCGATCTCGCACCTGTGACTGGGCAACCGCACCTGCGGTCACACCAGATCAGGTGCACCAACAACTGCTTTAGCTGGTTTTTGGCCTCGTTTGGTGCCCGAGAGGCACGTGGGCCCACCTGAGCCCCCGTCCAAATATACCAACAAGTTCCAAATCATAATACAGACTCGCTTGAGCCTTCGGCACACCCAAAACAACGCTAAAACTCAAAATCACACCTCCAAACCCCCAAATTCAAATTTAGGAACTTTAAGTTTCTTAAATTCACTAACAATGCGCCGAACTGACCTATACTACTCGGAATGACCCCAAATTTTGCGAGCAAGTCATGAATGACATAACAGAACTATTCCCGGCCTTAGAATTCTGTTTGGACCTCGATAACACAAAAACACGTCCCAAACCACAATATGAACTTAAGGAAACTCTTATTTTAATATTGGGCGTCGAAATGCTCCCGGGTCATCCAAAACCCATTATGAACATACGCCTAAGTCCGAAATCATCATACGAAGATACCGATACCGTCGAAACTCAATTTCGAGGTCGTTTACTCAAAATGTTGACCGAAGTCAAACTTGGCCTTAAAAGCCAACCTTAAGGAACCAAGTGTTCCTATAACACTCTAAACACTTCTGAATCCCGAACCACTAGTCCCCGCAAGTCATAAATCACAATAAGCCGCTATGGGAAGTTTCATTTAGGGGAACAGGGTCCGACAACGCAAAATGACCGGTCAGGTCGTTACATTCTCCACCTCTTAAACAAACGTTCGTCCTCGAACGAGTCTAGAATCATACCTGAAGTGCTAAATAAGTGTGGATATCTGCTCCGCATGCCCTCCTCGGACTCCCAGGTTGCCTCCTTAACTGGTTGGCCCCTCTATTGGACCTTTACGGTAGAAACTCTCTTCGACCTCAACTGGCGATCCTATCTATCGATAATAGCAATTGGCTCCTCCTCGTAGCCCAACCTCTCATCCAACTGAATAGTGCTGAAATCAACCACGTGAGAGAAGTCGGTGTGGTACCTCCAGAGCATGGATACATGAAAAACCGGATGAACTCCTGATAAACTGGGAGGTAAGGCTAGCTCATAAGCAACTTCCCCAACTCGCCTCAACACCTCGAAGGGACCTATAAACCTCGGGCTCATCTTGCCCTTCTTCCCAAACCTCATAATACCCTTCATCAGCGAGACTTTCGGTAGGAGCTTTTCTCTCTCCATAAATGATACATCACGCTCCCTCCGTAAATCTTCTGTTTGGACTGTGCTGTGCGGAGCCTCTCCTGAATGAAATTCACCTTCTCCAAAGCATCCCTCACTAGGTCGGTGCCATATAACTTAGCCTCGCCAGGCTCAAACCACCCGATTAGAGAACGACATCGCTGACCATACAAATCCTCAAATGGTGCCATCTCAATGCTGGACTGATAACTATTATTGTAAGCAAACTCAGCCAAAGGCAAGAACTGGTCCCACTGAACTCCGAAGTCAATCACACATGCGCTGAGCATGTCCTCCAATATCTGAATTGTACGCTCCGACTGACCATCAGTCTGAGGGTGAAATGCCGTGCTGAGATCTATATGGGTACCCATATAGCTATGCAATGCTCTCCCAAAGTGCAAGGTGAACTGAGGACCTCGATATGATATAATGGACATCGGCCCACCGTGCAACCAGACTATCTCCCGAATGTAGATCTGTGCCAACCTCTCAGAAGTATATGTAGTAGCCACTGGAATGAAATGCGCCGATTTGGTCAATCTATCCACAATGACCCAAACCGCGTCAACCTTCCACAGAGTCCGAGGCAACCCAACCACGAAGTCCATAGTGATGTGCTCCCACTTCCACTCAGGAATGGCATCTACTGAAGTAGGCCTCCTGGCCTCTGGTGCTCATACTTAACCTGTTAGCAGTTAAGACACCTAGTCACATACTCCACAATGTCCCTTTTCATCCGCCTCCACCAAGAATGCTGCTTCAAATCATGATACATCTTCGTAGCACCAGGATGAACAGAATACCGAGAACTTTGTGCCTCCTCTAGAATACTCCCTCTCAGGCCATCGACATTAGGAACACATAAACGGCCCTGAAGTCTCAAAACACCATTCTTTCCAATAGTAACCTCCTTGGCACCACCCTAAACCACTGTCTCCCGAAGCTCTGCCAAGTACGGATCATCAAGCTGCCGAGCCTTAATCTCTCCCAATAACAAAGACTGAGCAACCACATGTGCTAAAACTTGGAGAGGCTCCGAAAGGTCTAACATCACCAGGCGATTAGCCAAGGACTGAATGTCCAAGGCTAGAGGTCTCTCATCTGCTGCAATGTAAGCCAAGCTACCCATACTCTCTGCCTTCCTGCTCAAGGCATCTGCTACCACGTTTGCCTTGCCCGGATAATAAAGAAAAGTGATATCATAATCCTTAAACAAATCAAGCCATCTGGCTGCCTCAAATTAAGATCCCTCTGCTTGAACAAATGCTGCAAGCTGCGGTGGTCTGTATAAACCTCACAGGACACACCACACAAGTAGTGCCTCCAAATCTTAAGAGCATGAACAATCGCCGCCAACTCTAAATCGTGCATAGGGTAATTCTTCTCATGAACTTTCAGCTGGCGTGAAGCATAAGCAATAAATCTCCATTCCTGCATCAACGCACATCCCAAACCAACGCGTGAAGCGTCGTAATACACTGTATACATCCCAGAACCGGAAGGCAATACTAGAACTATTGCCGAGGTCAATGCTGTCTTAAGTTTCTGAAAGCTCGCCTCACACTCGTCGGACCATCTGAATGGGGAATTATTCTGAGTCAATCTAGTCAATGGGGCTGCAATAGAAGCGAACCCCTCCACAAATCGGCGATAATAGCCTGATTGGCCCAAAAAGCTCCTAATCTCTGTAGCTGAAGTAGGACGCGGCCAACTCTGAACTGCCTCAATCTTCTGAGGATCAACCTTGATACCTTCTCCGGATACCACATGCCCCAAGAATGCTACGGAATCCAACCAGAACTCACACTTGGAGAACTTAGAATATAGCTTCTAGTCCCGCAAGGTCTGGAGCACGACTCTCAAATGCTGCTCGTGCTCCCCCAGGCCACGTGAGTAAATCAAAATGTCACCAATGAAGAAAATGACAAAGGAATCAATATACGACATGAACACCCTGTTCATCAAGTCCATAAATGTTGTTGGGGAATTAGTCAAGCCAAATGACATTACCAAGAACTCGTAGTGGCCATACCTCGTGCGAAAAGTTGTATTCGGAACATCCGAGGCCCGAATCCTCAAATGATGATATCCCGATCTCAAATCAATCTTAGAAAACACCCGAGCACCCTGCAACTGGTCAAACAAATCATCAATGAGCGGCAAAGGGTACTTGTTATTAATGGTGACCTTGTTCAACTGGGGGTAGTCAATACACATCCGCATAGACCCATACTTTTTCTTCACGAATAGAATTGGAGCATCCCACGATGATACACTCGGTCTGATGAACCCCTTAGCCAACAACTCCTCAAGCTTCTCCTTAAACTCCTTAAAATCTTTCGGAGCTAAATCAATTCATAAATCAATATCACGATCCGAAGGCATGCCCGGAAGGTCTGAAGGAAATACATTAGCAAACTCTCGAACAACTGACACTAAATCAATCGTCGGTGACTCGGCGGTGGTGTCCCGCACATAAGCAAGATAGGCCAGGCAACCCTTCTCGACCATATGTCGAGCCTTCATGAACGAAATAACCCGGCTGACTGCACTAACTGAGGAACCTCTCCGCTCCAGCCTAGGTGACTCTGGCATGGATAAAGTAACTGTCTTGGCATGGCAATCTAGCACGACATGATAAGGAGATAGCCAATCCATGCCTAAAATAACCTCGAAATCAACCATGTCAAGAAATAAGAGATTAGCTCGAGTATCGAACCCGCATAATGTAACCATACAGGACTGGTAAACCTGGTCTACCACCACAGAATTGCCCACAGGAGTGGACACACATATAGGAGAACCCAAGGACTCACGAGGGACATCCAGAAAATGAGAAAATAAGACCGAAACATAGGAATAGGTGGATCCTGGATCAAATAACACCGATGCCTCTCTACTACATACTGTAATAATACCTGTGATCACTGCGTCTGAAGCCACTGCATCTGATCTGGCCGGAATAACATAGAATCTAGCTGAAGCACCGGAAGACTGAGCCCCGCCAGAATGAACAGGAGCTGGCTGACCTCCCCCTGAATGGCCTCCACCTCTAGGACGACCCTTGCCGACCTGTCCCTCACCTCTAGGTGGCCTCACGGCTGGTGCTGGACCCATAGGCTGATAATCCTGTTGCACTGCTTTGCCCTGAAACCTGGGACAATGCCTCTTCATATGACCTGGATCCCCACACTCATAAAAACCTCCGAGTATCATAGCCAACTGTCCCGAAGAGGAACCTTGAATGGCCGGAGAGCGTTGTGTACTCTCTCGCATAACACTGAAGTAGGGACTAGGGAATCTCGGATAACTGGAATAACCACTGGATGAACTCTGAATAGCTGGAGGGCGGTAGGAACGCTCTGTCATGGCGCTGAAATGAGGCCTCGATGGAACACCTCGGGGAGGTGGTGGGGGTGCTGAATATGGAGGCCTGCTAGGTTGACCTCTACCGAACTGACCTCTGCCCCTAACTGGGGAACCTCTGAAATCCCCGGAGAATCTGGATCTCTTGTCCTACTGCCCTGCTCTATGTCTCTCGATCGATAGCCCTCAATCCGACGAGCTATCTCGACCACCAGCTGATAAGGAGTCCCTATCTCCACCTCTCGGGCCATGTTGGACCTAATACCGGAGTGCAACCCTGCTACAAATCTCTGCACTCTCTCGGCATCAGTAGGTAATATCATGAGTGCGTGGCGAGACAAATCTGAGAATCTAGCCTTATAATCTATCACTGACATCTGTCCCTGCTCCAGCTGCTCAAACTGATATCGCAACTCTTCCTTCTCAGAGGGTGGGATATACCTGTCTAGAAACATCTGAGTGAACTGCTCCCAAGTGATGGGAGGAGAATCTGCTGGCTTGCTGAGAATATAGGACTGCCACCATCTGCGAGCTCTGCCCTCTAACTGGAAGGTAGTGAAGTCCACTCCATGGGACTCTAATATCCTCATATTGTGCAGCATGTCCCTGCATCTGTCAACAAAATCCTGGGCATCCTCGCCTCGCTCACCCCCGAAGACTGGAGGGTGCAATCGAGTCCATCTATCAAATAACTTCTACGTATCGCCGTCCGCAGCTGGTCTGGGCTCAAGTGCTGTTGCTACAGGCTGGACCCCACCCACAGGCAGTGACCCGGGGTATGATGTAATGCTGCTGCCTGACCTGCAGCCTGGGCGGTAAGAGTCTAGCCCCCCCTCCCGCCTGAGATGTGGAAGGATCTACTAGAAATAAACCAGCCCGGGACATGGTGTCCATAAACCACATCATACGGCTCATGATCTCCTAGAAGCCTGGCGCCGTCATAAAGTCCACTGGAGCAGGACCTGTTGGGGGCACCTTACCCTGCTCCTCTATAGTAGGATCCTCTGGTGGTGGTACAACTGGAATAGCTCGGGGACGCCCTCGTCCCCTACCTCGGGCCGGTGCCCTCCCCCGGCTTCTTCCACGGCCTCGAACAACGGAGGTAGCGGCCCCTCCCGGGTCTGGAACATCGGATGCACGCGTCCTCACCATCTGTGAGAGAATAGAAGAATGAGATTTAGTAAACGATCGACTACACGATAGAATAAAAATAAGGAGAGGTTTTCCTAACACCCTATAGCCTCCCGAAGATAATTACAAACATCTCCATACCGATCTGCAAGACTCTACTAGGTTTGCCCGTGACTTGTGAGACCTACGTGAACCTAGAGCTCTGATACCATGTTGTCACGACCCGAAATACTAACTCAGGTCATGATGGTGTCCAACATCGGGGTTAGGCAAGCCCACACTCAGATTACTAAGGATTCTTCCCATATTTGATTAAACATCCAAACACGTGCCAAGTTTTAAAGTTCAAAATATTAATTAAAAAAAAAGATAATAAGCCATTTTTAACCAAAATCAGTCATAAAGAGGCGTGAGCCAACATATATATACAGACCCGCAAAACCATAATAACTACTGCGTGTGTGCCAGGAACTAGTGTCACAAGTCCTACAGGCATACTAACAGAATATACAAAAATATAATATACAGTCCCACTGTATGAAAGAAATAGACGGGAAATAAACAAAAGAAACTCCATGGTGCTGCCAGGGATCGTCAGGAGAAGCAGCTCACCGTGAAGTCAGGTCCAACTATGATCAAAATCAAGCTCCGGTCTGATAACTAGATGCACCAGCCTCAGAACCTGTACAATTAAGTACAAAAGCGTAGTATGAGTACATAAACAAATATGTACCTAGTGAGTATCCCGCCTAACCTCGAAGGGGTAATGACGAGAGGTCGACTTGACACTCACTAAGGGCCAACAAAATGATTAAACAAGATATAATATCAGTAACAGACGTACGAGGATGACAAAAATAGTAAACATTAAAGATAACAGTAATTCAAATAAATACCGGAAGTAAATATACAATTACTACTTCATTCTTCTTTTCTTTCCTTCAAAATATCTGACCACTTATTATCCATAAAAGAATTATTAACAATTTAGCATGCGCATACAGGATAAGGACAACCCGCTTGAGCCATCATAATGATCATATCTGTGCACTGCCGAGGGTCGAACGACCCGAACCATAATTTATATTTCAATCTCGCCGTGGCGTACGGCCCACTCCCATGAGAGTGGGGGAAATAACACTCCGCTCGCGGAATGTAAATTGCGAAGCGGTCACATGAACACACAATCCACACATTTATTCTTTATAAATTACTTTTCGGGAACAATTCCTTAAAATTATTCAAGTTCCATGATCTCAAGGAAACAAGCCGCATGTAACATTAATTCATTAAGCATATAGTTCATTTCAAGGAAAACATAAGGCATGGTGTAGGCCTAACTACCCGGACATAACAATAATAGTCGCTACGTACGGACTCTCATCACTTTGCGCGTGCGTAGCCCCCACAAAGGAAGGAGACTCACCTCATGTCGAACCTACTCTCCGGGTCAAGAACGCGCCTGAAACTCCAAACTCGTCACCCACGGAATCGAAACTAGACAAATCTTATACAAATATATCAATTTATATTCAAAGCATGGAATTCTCCTACTACTTAGTCAAATTCATCATTCTTGAAGAAATCCCAAAATCCAACCCCGGGCCCGCATGCTCGGATTCCAAAAATTCTCGAAGGAAACACTCACCCATAATCTAAGGATCATTAATATATGATTTTTATATGATTTCATGGCCAATTCACGGGTAATTCTCTAAATTCTCGAAAGCCCTAGGTTACTACCCGAATTCCTTAATTTTCCACTAATTAGGTAGTTAATTCAACTAAGAATTCATGCATTAACTAACTTTAGGGTAGAATTTACTTACCTTTTTAGTAGCTAGGTCGTGGAGCTCTTTCCCAAGCTTTCAAGGTCTCTAATGGAGGAAGAAAATGGGGTGAAATGAAATAATCCCGTGTTTTAAATAACTTACTACCTACTGTGGTTCTGCACCTGTGGCTCAAGGACTGCACCTGTGGTCTCGCGCGTGCGAGAAAAGACTCGCACCTGCGGAAGAGGGGCAAGGGGCCTGGGCTCGCACCTGCGCAGAGAAGCTCTCACCTGCGGCTCCGCTCCTGCGGATATTATCCGCACCTACGAGAAATGGGCAGCCTTACCTGAAGCCGCACGTGCGAGGCAAGGACCGCAGGAGCGGTCTCGCACCTGCGACTGGGCAACCGCACCTGCTGTCACACCAGATCAGGTGCACTAGCAAGTGCTTCAGTTGGTTTTTGGCCTCGTTTGGTGCCCGAGAGGCACCTGGGCCCACACGAGCCCCCATCCAAATATACCAACAAGTCCCAAATCATAATAGAGACTCGCTCGAGCCTTCGGCACACCCAAAACAACGCTAAAACTCAAAATCACACCTCAAAACCCCTAGAATCAAACTTAGGAACTTTAAGTTTCTTGAATTCGCTAACAATGCGCCGAACTGACCTATATTACTCGGAATGACCCCAAATTTTGCGAGCAAGTCATGAATTACATAACGGAACTATTCTCGATCTCAGAATTCTGTTTGAACCTCGATAACACAAAAACACGTCCCAAACCACAATATGAACTTAAGGAAACTCTTATTTCAATATTGGTCGCCGAAACGCTCCCGGGTCATCCAAAACCCATTCCGAACATACGCCCAAGTCCTAAATCATCATAAGAAGCTACGGAACCGTCGAAACTCAATTCCGAGGCCGTCTACTCAAAATGTTGATCGAAGTCAAATTTGGCCTTAAAAGCTAACCTTAAGGAACCAAGTGTTCCTATAGCACTCTAAACACTTCCGAATCCCGAGCCACCAGTCCCCGCAAGTCATAAATCACAATAAGCCGCTATGGGAAGTTTAATTTAGGGGAACGAGGTCCGACAACGCAAAACGACCGATCGGGTCGTTACACACTTAGTACCGAGGAAAAGCCAATCCTGCCCTATGGAGAAGATCCATATCCAGGTATATAAATGCTTCAGAAAAGATCCATGTCCAAGGATCATCTATCCCTCAATATAATCAACAACACTTATTAAGGATGCACAGACTCTGGAGGGGCTCCTACAGCCCAAACGCTATCATAAGCCAGATCCAGGCATAAATCAATATAACATGATGCGACGTGCAGCCCGATCCCATAACTGTCACTCATAATTAGGATGTCGACCTCACTCTACCATCAATCGCTCTAGTCTCACTCTCGGGCTCACAATGTCATGAAACTAGTCCAACAACAATGATATGATGTATCAATAAATAACACTAAAACTGAGATATGATATGAATGCATGAATATGACTGAGTACAAAATATCCATGAAATCTGTGAGATGACAGCCAGAAACGACCACTATGGGTCCAAACAATATCAACATAAAGCTTATACATGATACTTAGCATGATTGGCAACTCAGTTACTTTATCACATGGTGAAAACACAGATATCAACAAAAGTAGGGGCACTATACAGTGCCATGGGAACAACAGAGTCCCAATTCACAGGGTGCACGTCCACACGCCCGTCACCTAGCATGTGCGTCACCTCAAAACAAATCACATAACACGTAATGCAGGATTTCATACCCTCAACACTAAGTTTAGAAGAGTTACTTACCTCGAACGAGCCAATTCCAATACCGAGCAAGCCAAGAAAAACTCCAACGATGCCATCATGCGCGGTCCAACCTCCGAACGGCTCGAAACTAACCACAAACAACTCAAATACATCACACAGGGCTAAAGGAACCAGTCCCAATCAGAAAAGATCAATCTTGAATCAAAAACCCAAAATCGGCCCAAAATCCCAACCCGGGCCCGCACCGCGGAACCCAATAAAACTCACAAAATACGACAACACATTCAATTATGAGTCCAACCATACTAGTTTCACTCAAATCCGACTCCAAATCGGTGTTCAAAACTCAAAAATTCATATAAAGAAACTTTAGGACAAAACCCCCCAATTTCCTCTTTAGAAATCATCAATGAAAAGCCAAAATCAAAAATAGATTCCTGGAATATAATCAAAACCGAGTAGAGAACACTTACCCTAATCCTTGTGATGAAATTTGCTCCGAAAATTGCTTCAATCCGAGCTTGGAAATGCCAAAATGAAGCCAAAGTCATGAACCTTAGTATTTATCATTTTGCCCAACACTTTCGCATTTGCGGTCAAATTGTCGCACCTACGACCACCGCATCTACGGTCAAAACTTCACTTCTGCAACCACACTCATCAGCCGACCCCCTCGCACCTGCGGAACAATTTCTGCTCCTGCGCACTCGCAGGTGCGATTTTCCTCCGCATCTGCGATGATCTCCAATCGAGACTTCTGGCGCATCTGTGACACATGGCTCACACCTGCGGCCATTGCACATGTGCAATACCAATCGCAGGCTTGGAACACCAGAACCAACAGTTGCAATTGAAGAGAAAAGATCCGAAATTAATCTGAAACACACCCGAGCCCCTCGGGACCCCGTCCAATCATACCCAAAATTCACATAACATAACATGAACCTACTCGAGGGGTCAAAACACACATAAAAACATCGAAACAACGAATCACACCCCAAATCGGAATCTATGAACTTTGAACTTTCAAATTTTTCAAAACACGCGCAGAAACATATCAAACCATCCCGGAATGAACTCAAAATTTGCACACAGGTCCCAAATGACATGACGAAGCTATTCAAATTCTCGGAACCACAATCCGAATCCGACATCCCCAAAGTCAACTTCTGGTCGAACTTATGATCTTTCCAACCCTTCCAATTTCCAATTTTCGCCAATTTGTGACGAAACTTTCTAGAAACATCCTCCGGACCTAACGCAGCCATTAAAACTTCCTTTCGGGGTCAATTACTCAAAATTCAAAACTTGGTCAAACCTTTTCAACTTAAAGCTTCCACAACGAACTCATTCTTCCAAACCGATCCCGAATAAGCTGAAACCCAAAATCGACGATCCGCATAAGTCATAATACATCATACAGAGCTACTCATACCCGCAAACTACTGAGTGAAGTGAAAATGCTCAAAACAACGTCAGGTCGTTACAATGGGTGGCTCAAGGGTGATAATAGTAAAACCTCTGCTTTAAACCCCAAAAATTTTGAGGCCCCAAAAAATATTATTGGTGGAATACGTAATAATATTTTCACTTATAAAATACTGAAGTGTGTAAAAAAAAGTATCAAATATGTGTAAAAAAAGAAAAAAAACAAAGAATATCTACTTTTTAACGTAAGAAATATTTTAGAACTTTGGATTAAACTATTCAAATCTTCATATTAGCAAATAAAGTTTCTTACAACAAGATCCAGGGTAATGTATTGCAAACATATGACTAACATCTTATTCACTTAAATATAACCCTTGAAAATATATATAATAATATTACTAAGTGAAGTTAAAAGTCCTATATCTTGTAAGAATATTGTTATATAAATAAGTAAGAACAAAAGAGAGAAGACAACATCAAATTTTTGCATATACTTGTATAGGTGTATAAAACTTAGATTCTTATTAAAATTTGGCTTTAGGCCCCTAAAATTCATCGAGCCGCCCTTGTATTCCTACAGTACGAATCAGTTTTGGTTATTCTTGTTGATTCTGGTTGGTCGCGCTACAGAATATCTTTTTGATAAGGTTTTTCTTTTCATTTTTCTTTTTAAAAAAAATGAATTATTCACTAGTAGAAAAGAAGCATAGTGTAACCAAATAATCAATAGCTCTAGAAATTTTGACCTAGTCCCAGTGATAGTATATTTTGTTACGGATATAGCAGATATGCCCTAGATCCAATATCATATTTGATGATTTAAACATATTTTTTGAACTTTATTTGATATAAAAATATATGGCATTTGATATTCTTTTATCATAGTTATTATCAATTGCTTGATTAAATTTGATAAGGTCCTTGATTAAATTTTGGGACTTGTCATCGTGATGGAGATCATGATAATGAGAGTGAAGTTTATTATAATTTAATGTAAATTTTGTTCTTGATCGCAGGATAATTAATTTGGATATTAGTAATCCGGTTATATCAATATTCATGTAGTCGTCTTTATGAGATAAAGATTAGTTGATCCCATTAACTAAATTACATAGATAGATGATGTATTTAGAGATGTGATTATTGAACCGACTCATTGGATAATTCTAATGGTTAGAATTACCATAAACTGTCAATAAGATATTTTCTTGAAGAATGTGATGTAAGAGTTTCCTTTGACTCGAGATCGGCATAGTAATTGACAAGTTATTTATTGTGCTTTGATACTAGACACCGATGGCCCTAGGGCTATAATTTAAAGGATATTGGGTACATTAAATACTTGTAGAATTAGTGATTGGTCAAGATGGAATATGTCAACTCTTGGTAATGAGTTTAAGCTCCATGTTGTCAACAATTATAAACGACCAAATTAATACCTTGGTCAGGCAATTGAATAAAAGAAAAAATAAGAGTTTCTTAGGTCATTCAATGGTCGATTATATTTGGACATGAACACATAGTTGGTCACCTATAAGGATTTGACAGTTAAACTGTATCCTAAGGTGACAGAGCTATAAGGACAGAAGGAATTACTACATTATTCTTCTACTGGTTCTTGAGAGTAAATTGTATGCTTCATTCTATCCGGTCGGGAAGTGTTGCTAGACGCTACCCTTGATTAGTATATTGATGTGATCAATTTACTACCGGCTTAGTATTGAACATATGGGGTCGCACACTAACGAATGTTCTGATTTTTGCTAAAGGATTAGTTACTTTATTATTTGATAATTAAATTGTAGAATTTAATTAGTCAAATAATTTAAATTATTAGTCCAAATGGAATATTATTATATTCTTTACTAGCACAGAGGATATAATTTATATTGTGAACAAATTAAAATTATCTTTTTGAAATAGAAAATTGAATTATATCTCTTGATTAAAAAATATATATATATATGTGATAAATGATTAATAATTATTTTATATAAAAGATTTTATATAAAATAATAAAAGACTTGTTAGTTGAATCCAATTTTGATTTGGATTAGTTACTGAACATCCATAAAGGTGAAATCCAGTTGGAATTGGATTCCATAAAGGACGTACGTGTCGGCTATCAGTTCCCATAAGGCGTGGATTTGTATTTTCCAATGGAAATTATGAATATATATGTAAGTCCTAATTTAGAATTGCTCTTATCTCTCTCTATATATAATATATTATATAACTATATTAAAAGTACGAAGAAGCTTAGCGAAATATCGTTCACCTGTTTTACCCTTAAAAATAGAGTTCGCCATAATAAAATAGTCTTTTTGATTATTTTTTTAATATTTAGGAATAGTCATTTAATTAATTTCCTAATATTTAGGAATAGTTTTTAATTAATTCATACTTTTTAGGAATATTCATTATCTTTTTTTATTTATAATATTGATTTAATTCCTTTCAACTCCAAAATTTCAAGCGCCTTCAGTTACACTAATAAAGTTTCCAACTCAATTTACACGTATAAGAATATATAGGAAAGTTTCGTTCAGTTTTAGGATTAGGAGGTTTCCAGTTTCTACTTTATTAGTATATGTAGGAGCTAAATTAGTTTTTAGTTAGTATGTTATTGTAACATTTTCCTTTTACTTATATTAAATCCAACAGGATATGAAGGATTTTTCATAATTGTAATCAAATTATAAAGGATGGACTTTGAATTTTGGGTTAGAGAAAATCTCGTGTACTTTCTTAGGATCTCATAGAAAGAATCCTCGACTTTAACGGAAAAGAAGTCCCAAACATTAGGTATAAAATTAATTTGAAAAACAAAACAATTACTAAATAGTATTATTTTTTAATCCAATTTAATTCTTATCGGATAAAAAAGTAATTATGGTGAATATCTAAAACAAAAGATGAGCTAACAATAAGAAATTGAATAAAACATTATTTTCTTCAACATTGAGAACAAATAATTAAGTGTTTGAATGAATTAATTAGCATAAGAATTCAATTTAATTATTTTTGAATTTTAAAATATATTATATAAGAAAATTATTTTTCACGAAACTCTTAGTATATATATAAATCCGTTTTCCAAATTTTCAATAAGAAGAAACAATATATGTATGTGATGACCCAAAGGGTCATCTTATGAATTGAGACACTATTTTGGGCTCATTAGCATTAAAAAAATAAAATTTAGTTACCTCGATTTGCATGCACAGTCCGGTCGTGAAACTGGAAAGATTTTATGTGAAAATATGAGAAATAATAATTTTGAAATTTAAAATTTGGTTTTAGTTGACTTCGGTCAACATTTTGAGCAAACGAACCCGGATCCGTGTTCCAACAATCCCGGAAGGTCCACAATAAAATATGGGACTTGGACGTATGCCCGAAAATGAATCCCGAGATCCCTAGCCTTAGAAATCATTTTTTGAAGAAAATTGTTTTGCTGGATTATTAAGGAAATAACGAAATGAACTAATGTGTGAAATCGTTGGCATCGGGCCCGTCTTTTGGTTCCGGAGTCCGGTACAAGTTTGTTATGGCATTTAAGTCCTATCTGTGAAATTTGGTGAGAATCGAAATTTATTTGACGTGATTCGGGCGTCCGATTGAGAAATTATAAAAATGAAGTGTTCTTGAGGAAAATCATGAGTTTGAGGTTTAATTCGTAATTTTTATGCTATTTTGGTGATTTGATCACACGAGCAAATTCGTATGATGTTTTTAGGCTTGCGTGCGTGTTTGGTTTGGAGCCCTGAGGTCTCTGGTGAGTTTTGGATAGGCCACAGAGTGATTAGAACTTAAGAAAATTCAACTGTGCATCTGGTGTTTTGCACATGCCTCTGATCTCGCTCTGATCTCGCATGGCTTCGCAATGCGAAGTCTGCCGGCCTGGGAAATGCGACTATATTGTCGCAAATGCGAAGAAGGCCTGGGAAGGCCAACCTCGCAAATGTGAACCTTCGGCCGGAATTTGCGAAGGCCCCATATCACAAATGCGACATATATGTCGCAAATGCAAAGGCAGCAGGATTTCAAAGGGTTCGCAATTGCAAATCCCTGATCGCAATTGCGATAACTGCAGCCTGTTAAGTGAGATTTGAGACGGCATTTTCACCAATTTTTCAATTCTCTCAAACCCTAAACCTCCATAGGCGATTTTCCAAATACCCAAACTTCTCCAAATCATTGGTAAGTGATCTCTAACTAATTCCTTTCAATCCTTAACAACATTTAACAAGATTTCAACCTAGAACCTAGAGTTTATGGTAATAATTGGGATTTTTATGTATAACTTGGAATTCCAAAATTTGGGAATCTAGACCTCGAGTTGAGGTCGAATTCCAAAACCAATTGTATATCCGGGCTCGGGGAGAATGGGTAAACGAGTTTTGGTCTGAACCTCGAGTTTAGACCAAGCGGACCCGAGGTCGATTTTTGTCTTTTGATAGGAAAACATAGGAAAACCATAATTTTTCATTAAAGTTAATGTATTTAGCAATAATTAATGATATCGAACCAATTGTGATTAGATTCGAGCGGGTTAGAGGCAAATTCTAAAGGAAAAGTTGTGCTTGAACAGTGAATTGCTTGTGAAATTTAGGTAAGTGTTTGGTTTAACCTTGGCTTGCGGGAATAGGAATCCCCAACTTAAATTCTATGTGAATTTGCATGTGTGTGGTGTATAGGTGAGGTGACGAGTATCTATGCGCCACCAAATTATCTGTTGAACATGATCCCTTCCCTGTTCCCAATTTGTTTGATTCCTGGCTTAATGGTTTTCATGATTTTGATGCCTCCATGTCCACTTGCTTTCGTCAACTTGTTGTTAAATATTATTTCACGTATTTAGAAGTGCTAGTTGATCCCTTGGCATCATGTGGTAGAAAAAGGGTTGAGCTAGTTGATAGTGTTTTACGATACACATGGTTGGTTTCATTGTGAAATGATAATTGATGAAGTTCATGATAGTACAACTTTCTGCTTACAATTGTTGAGACATAAATATTGTAAAAGGCTTTGGCCTAAATTGTGAAATCTATTTATAAATAAAGAGATGTGATTGTCTGGTGGGAGCGGGCAACGAGGAGTTGTCGCGCCCCCCTTTTTCCCCTTTCGCGGGAGTCCGGGTTTCGACATGCTTTAGGACAACTCATTCCTTTTGGGAGAGGGGTATGGAAATTGAAGAGTCACCACCTAATGGATTTAAGGTGCGTTAGGGAACCTAATTCAAGTAACTCATGAAACCGGTTTGTGTTACCAGAGATTGGATAAGGGCTTGAAATTATCCTGAGGGGAAGGTGTTAGGCACCCCTCGAGGTCCACAACAGTGGGTCCTGGCCAAACTTATTTTGTGAATTAGTCAGTTAACAAATAAAGCAGTCTAAACACACATATGTATAAAAATAAGGGAAGTCCTAAGTCTATTAGCCTATAGGATCACATCTGTACAATACCCGGTAAACCTTCCTCAACTAGAGGGATTACACGTGGCATTAGCGCACAAGTCATCATATCCTTTTACTACCCAATTACCCTCCCCTTAGCGGTTATAAGCGGTTTTAATTAAACGAACTCTATGCGTGTATTACCCGTCCCTTCCTTATGGCCCTGGAGGTGTTTAGAACCTCTAATTTAGGCAGTTTGAGACTCTCCTAAGGTGTTTAAAGGATAAAATCTAAGCGACAACAAAGAACATATAGGACTGTCAAGTAAAAGAACAATTAAGGGGCTCATGTTTACCTCCACAAATAAACAGATAATTAGCACTTCTCAAACAACAAGATTTTAGATGTTTCAGAAAGGTCCTAGAACAGGATATCTAGGTGAGCATGATAAGCAGAGAATATGCAGCATTATGTTAAGGCGAAGTGATAGAAACTTAATCAGTTTGCCTACTGATTTTAGAATCTGCTGAATCTGGGCAGTTCACAAATAAGCAAAGCATAGTTTTATAATTTGCAAGATTTCAATTATCCTACAGGATTTCCTGGGCGTGGAACATGATATCTAATTGTTAATAAGAGTCTTAATACTAAGAAGCGATTTTAAACATGCAGTTTGAGGTCATTATGTCCTATAGGCATGCTGTGTAGGAGCTGAAAAATAATCACAAACATTACAGAACTGGTTTTATATATTTATCTCTATAAGCATGATATCTAGGTGTTGGGACTGCTTTTTATGCTATCTAGACATAGGCGTGGTATTCAGGCGAGTGCAATAAAAGTCCTAAAATATGGTTTCTAGTGCACATAGGAGAACTTTATGAACATGATTATTCGACAGAATTAATAACAACCTAGTGACAGGATTTCTAAGAAGACATGAGTATGCAGAACTTTAGAAAGCAGAAGTTTAGGACAAATGATACGATGCACCTATAAGCATTATTTTTCTCGGGCACAAAACAATCTTATAAGCATGATTTCTAATGCATATATAATTACAACAATCCTAGGATCATGATTTCTACCCGATTCCCCACAAAACACATATAAAAGTCCCTCCCATTTTACTAATATCCCCAATATTTGTTTTACAAGAATTATTATTATAGGCCAAGAATGAATGAATTATAGAAATGAAACTGCTATGCTATAGGGAGCCTGGATAGGCCCAAAAGTAAACCTGGAGGACCAGACCTTCAACCAAATCCAAGGTACCAATATCTCATAGTGTCCAAGAGAGTATCCTGGTGCATCAAAGTTCCCAAGGTCCTCAAGGACCCCAGGAAATGCTCACACCAAGACACCTTTTACAGAGAAACAGTTTTTTTGCAGTGTGGAAGGGCCAGCCCCAGTGTGTCAGAGTTCAGAGGAGTTTCATGGACTCCTAGGCAGACACACACTGGAGGGGCAGAATCCTAAGTATTCTAAGAGTAGGAGTGAGAGTGCTTGACATAGTTAGAATAACTTTAGGAAAACAACATAGAAGTGAAGAATACTTCAGGAGTGGAAATAGTTTGGGAAAACATATTAATAGTAAAAACATTTTGAAAACATTTTGAGAAAAGAAGGTTCAATAACCAACAACATAGTCACAAAGACTAAAAGTGCACAAATTCAACTCAATTTGTTAATTAACTCTAGGTGAGAACAAATAATTTTACGGAGAGGGGATCAAGGGTTGGGAACACAGGAAGCTTAAATCAGAAACACATAAACAAGATGAGAATGAGAGCATATTGAACAACAAGTACATAGAACAAACATGGGTTGATTGACAACCAAATTCGTAGCATTCATAAGAACGTGGACTACTGATTTAGATTCTCAACAGGAAAGTCATACTTGATGCTAGAAGCAATAGACAGTAAAACACAAAGACTAAGTGTAGGAATGGTCATGCTGAGGACAAGGGTCTAACTACACAGAATTAGTCATGCCAATTGAAGTCAATTAGATAAAACAGGAGCTTGAGACACAAAATAAACATGCTGGTTGAAGGAAGTAAACATGAAAGATAGAAGTACTTAAACTAAGGTAAACATGCTGGTTAAAGTAATAAACAAGAAGAGTGAAATTTAACATGCTGATTAGGCAATAAACAGAGTTAACTATGCAGTAGTCAAACTAGTACATAAGAGACATAGCCTTAGTAGAAACAAAGCAACAAGAGCACATAGATTTGAATTTCATAATGACATTGAGATAGGAACATACCAGTTAAGGAAGCAGAAACAAAAGGAAAAGTAGGCAGGATTCAAAGTCTAGCCTTGGCTTTCAGCCGGCTAGACAAACAATGAACACAAGTAGCAGAGAGAGATGAGAGAAAGTTTATGTGTGTGTGTGCCTTTTTGAACTGTTGTTCGTGTATTTTAGAGGTAGAATAAGAGTGTATATATAGCACATAAGGAGTAGAACAAATAAGATAAAGAGAATCAGAATTCAATCAATTAAGGATAATCAAATAATCACGGAACCAATTCCCGTAAGGGAGTCCAGAATAGACCTCTTAATTTGGGGGTAATCAATTAACGGTCACAACATGAGGTTTAAGTAAGGCAAAGAATCCAAAATCATGCCATATAAAGAGTCAGTAAAAATTCCCAAACTTTTGTTCGTTAATTAAGGTAAGTAAAATAGGGAAACATGTCACAAATAAGGAGAAGTTTCAGCACACAAATTATAACAGGGTAATTAATAGGAAATAATTAGTAAAACAAATCTTCAAAAAATACTGATTTTATAGGCAGAAATTACTCAGATTCTCTAAATAGAAATCGACTAAGTAAAACCTCACAGAAATACATGATTAACAAGAAAATCAAGTTCTCACCAGTAATAGAGATCAATTAGGACAAAAATCCCAAAAATACTGGTTTTAACAGGAAAACATTTGAGTCCAAGAGATGGAATAAATGAATATGACTAGCATCGCAGAAATAACTAAAAATATCGAAAAGAAATCAACATATCACAAAGAATCGTCTAGGGTTTGAACATTCATGCGAAAATTAGTCAAGATGATGAAAAAATAATTAATTAAACACTGAGAAGTTAGAAAAATCTTTGAAGCAAAGTCTGGGATGAACCCTAGTTTTAGAAAGAGTGATTAAAAATCAAAATAGTTAATTAAAACAAGAGATTTTAAAAGAAAACACCTAATAACATTCGAATCACCTAAGATCTATAAAGATCTGAGAAGAATCGACAATATCAAACTAGGGTTTTCGGAAAATAGTAGAGATGAACAGAATCAGTCAAAAACCCATGGATTCGTAATAAAAACAAGAGAAAATCCTTACTTACAAATGAAAATGGCCTAAGACAGGCCGGTAAACAAGTTTCAAACCATAACAAGTTGGCTTTCCTTGAGATCTTCTCAAGGACCCATGAAATCGAGAAGCCGTGGAGTATAGGAGACCAGTGGTGGTCGGATAAGGCATGGAAACACCATAGAAGGGAGGTTCTCGTCGGTGACAGCGATTATGGTTAGGGTGAGTTGAGAGAGAGTTGGAGGGGTGAGAGAAGCGGGTGATGGAGAATTGAGAGAAATGGGAGGGGTTAGGGTTAGTTAGGGATTAATTAAGGTAAGTTTAATCATGGACTGTTGATCAAAATGATCAACGACCACGATTAAACGGGGTTATTGGGTCGGGTGTATGCAGATTGGGTCTAAGGGGTTTTGGGCTGTTTTTTGGGTTAATATTAAGGGGTTTTGGGTTGGTATTAAAAGGGTTAAGTCTGAAATAAAAAGGGCTATTTCTTAAATACCCAAATAATTGATAAAAAATATTTTATAAAAATAATTAACCAATTATAAAATTAATTTTCATGCATAGAAATGCTTTAAAATAATTACTCAATATTTTACAAATACACCCAGCTATTTTCTAGCAAAATAATGTAATAATGCATGCATGTGCTATAATTGCAAAGTTATTGCAATTATAACCTAAGAACTGTAAATGTGGCTATTTATGAAATAATTTAAGCTTAATATAAATATAAAGAGCAAAATTAAACCATGAAATTGTTATAAAGTCATATGTAATGCAGTTAGTAATTATTTATATAAATAAAAATACTGGGATAAGTTAATTAAAATCCTTAAAAATGCAGAAATTATGGAAAAATGTTAATTGATGCTAATGCATAGTTTTGAAGGTATATATGCATTTCAAAAATATTATAGGGAAAAATTGGGTATCAATAGGAGTAATAAGGGAGGACAGGTGGGATCGAGTTACACGCTGCAACAGGATAAATAAGGATGATAAATACATGTAGGAGCAATAAGGGTGGACAGGTGGGAGCAGGTTGCGCGCCGCAACAAGGAGAAATAAGGGAGGATATTCATATTTTACTGATTTTAAACATAAAGACTGGAATACTCACCGCTTTATTGTGCTCATTTCATACTCTGCACTTACGGTTATTTTAAAGTGAAACTTGGAAATTTTGAGGATTGGTTATAGCTGATATCGGGAAAAGTTAACCGAGTTGTTTTATTAATTGTTGCAAGTTACTGTTTAATTAGTTTATTATTATTACCTTCTTGCTTTATTATACATTGTATCCAGGTTATGTTATAAATGCCCAGCCGTAGCCTCGTCACTACTTCGTCGAGGTTAGGCTCGACACTTACCGGTACATGAGGTCGGTTGTACTGATACTGCACTCTGCACTTCTTGTGCAGATCCAGGTACCGGCCAGAGCTAGGTGAAAGTAGTAGCTGATATCATTCACAAGGAGACACGAGGTAGATCTGCTAGCGTCCGCAGATTCCTGGAGTCATTTCCTTATTAGTTATTTACTGGTTTATTTCATTCAAAACAGACATATGTTTTCTTTCAGCCAAATATTTGTAGTATTCTTTAGTAGGTCGTGAATTGTGACACCAGACCCTGGGTAGTTGTATAGTTAGTATTAGTTCGTGGTTCGTTTCATCTTATCGAATATTATTCCTGATTGCATTTATTGGAAAGCATTAGATTTCCTTTTTTTTAATTTTAAATTGTTCTATTGTGTTTAAGTAAACTTTTAAAATAAAAGGTTAGTTATGTTCTAACATTGGCTTGCCTAGAAAGTATGGTGTTAGGCGCCATCACGATCCCGAGGGTTGGGAATTTGGGTCGTGACAATGTTTTTTTATATTTAACATGAAAGATATTATAGTTACGTTACATAGTTCAAATAATATAAGAATTTATAATAGTTAAAATTTTCATTAATTTTAAAGTTCAAAATATTAGAATTCCTACATGGTTCGGATTAATGACACACACACACACACACACACACACACACACACACACACACACACACACACACACACATGGATATCAACCAAAATAGGTGACGAACACAGTTCCTTGGAGGAGCCGCAGAAACCAATTAAGTCCTGAGAAGAAAATCCACTTTATAAAGGTGTGAATGCAATACAAATTCAAGAGAGGAAATATTACTTCAAGAAAATTGTTTCTTGTTCGTTTACTGTTGAGTTGAGATTTTTGAGAAAATTTGACACAATTTTTTGTTCAATTTGTTCGCGGGTTTTATTAATCAAAGAGTTGATGGCAAGGTTCAATCTCGGTGTGGATACGCATGTTAGCATAAACTTTATTCATACCAGGATCTTGAATATGATAATCTTACATATAATCGTTATAGAAAACATACCTGAATCGTAAGTCATCATTGTGAAGCGGATGTGTTAATTGAATTGGTTTCTCGTCCCTTGCCCTAACTTTTGTTACCGCTGTCTTTAGTGATGGAAGAGAGAATAGAAAATACAGTAACTCTAATGGGTGAGGAAAGGACCAATTTATAGAGGTTCTCACTTAATCGGGTACGTCCATTAAGTAACCAGTCGGACGGATGAGATTTGATTATTAATTAAATATTAATTATAGACCTTAAACTTATTGGGCCACACACGTAGGAAAACTTACATTCTCCCACTTGGCCTAATAATCACATAATATTAATATTAATAATATAAACATTAGTTGCGCATAAACAAATCTCTTCTAATTGTCCATCATAAATACCATAATACGATAAACTACTAAATGTGAGTTATGACAGTTATATATAATTTGTCTACATACTCCCTTACATATACTACAACATTAGAAACTTATCGTATCAGGTCCATAAGCTGTAAAATATTATGGTCCACAATAATGTCTCCTTGATACTTATCCTGTAATATCTCAAAACAATAATGTGTACACCATTATGAGAAATAGGAAATTAATGTATATCATAAACACGTAAATGAGATCAGAGTGTCAAAACATCATAAATACATCAGTCATAAATACAGCCAAGACCCATTTTGTGTACATGTTCTTTAAATATCTTTGGCTATAAACCTTTCGTTAACGGATCTGAAATCATGAGATCAGTTCTAATATGCTCATGTGACACTCATTGTTTCTGAGCTTCCTCCTTGACGGTAAAGTACTTTAATTCCATATGCTTGGCACCTTTGGAGTACTTATCGTTCTTGGAGAAGAATACTACTGCAAAATTATCACAGTAAATTTTCGGCGGCTTGGTAATGGTGTCAACAACCCCAACTCCTGAAATAAAGTTTCGCAGCCATAATGCATGAACTGTGGCTTCAAAATATTCCACAAATTCTACTTCCATCGTAGATGTAGCAATGACAGATTGTTTGGCACTCTTCCATGATATGCTCTTTCAGCTATTTGGAATAAATAACCAAACGCAGACTTCTAGTTTCAATACATCCAGCGAAATCTGAATTCGAGTATCCAACAACTTTCAAATTCTTGGATCTCCTATACATGAGCATGTAATCCTTCGTTCCTTTCAAGTACCTCAAAACTTTCTTTGCAGCTTTCCAGTGATCAATTCATGGGTTACTATGATATCTTTCTAGCATTCTGACCGTAAAACTAATATCCGGTCTTGTGCAAGTCTGAGTATACATCAGACTACCAACAATAGAAGAGTAAGAAATTGCTTCCATTTCCTTTCGTTCTACATTATTCTTATTTCTTAGGGCATTGAATGAGACTAAATTTTTTCCCTTTTTGAATTGGAACAATTCCTGCTGAACAATTATTCATATTAAATCTCTGTAGAACTCTTTCGATATAGCCTTTCTAAAACAATCCGAATAATCCTTGTGATCTATCACGATATATTTCTATTCCTACCAGATAGGATGCCTCACTCATATCTTTCATTTCAAAATTCTTAGGGAGAAAATCTTTAGTCTCATGCAATATGACTAAATCATTAGCAACAAGTAGACTATCATCAATATATAGGACTAAAAATATAAATTTGCTCCCACTGATCTTTTGGTATATACACCGATCAACAGTATTTTCCACAAATCCAAAAGATGTTATGGTATCATTAAACTTTATATACCATTGCCGTGAGTCTTGTTTAAGTCCATATATTGACTCTTCAGTTTATACACCATTTGACCTTTTCCTTTAGTTTCTAAACCTTGTGGTTGATCCATATAAACTTCTTTGTCGAGATCTCCATTAATAAAGACAGTTTTCACATCCATTTTGTGTAATTCTAAATCATAATGAGCCACCAAAGCCATAATAACTCTTAACGAGTTTTTCTTTGAGACCAGTTAAAAGGTCTCTTTATAATCAATGTCTTCTTTCTGAGTATAACCCTTGGCAAAAAGTCTGGCTTTGTATCGTTCGATATTTCCATTTGAATCGCTTTTGGTCTTAAAGACCCATCTACACCCGATTCTTTTAGAACTTTCTGGCAATTCAACAAGATCCCAGACTTTATTGTATTCCATGGATTTTAAATCTTCCTTCATAACATCAATCCATTTGTCAGACTCATTACTTTCTATGTCTTGTGAAAATGATATCGGATCCTTATTAAAACCAATGTCAAAATCTGACTCTTGCAAATAAACCACGTAATCATCCGAAATAGCTGATTTTCTAACTCTTTGAGTTTTTATTAATGGAATTTCTTGTGGTTCATTTGTGTTAGATATTTGTGAGGTAGTTTTTTTCATGAAGTGTTTCATCCAAATGTTGCTCGGTGTTTTCAAAGTATTCTTCAACAACTGGAATAATATTTGGTATTTGTGTGGAAGTAGGCACATTTGTGGGTAATAGAATATTGACCATCACCTCTTTTATTTCCACACTTTATTTTTCAACACTCCCACTAACTTCACCATTCTCGATGAATCTTGCATTACCGGTTTCAACAATTCTCGAACTATGGTTTGGACAATAAAACACATACCCTTTAGATTTCTTTGGGTAACCAATAAAGTAACCACTTACTATTCGAGAATCTAATTTCTTTTCTTGTGGATTATAAACTCTAGCTTCCGCTGGGCAACCCCAAACATGCAGGTGCTTTAAACTAGGTTTCCTTCCAGTCCACAGTTCAAAAGGGGTCTTTGGAACTGCCTTACTAGGAACCCTGTTTAATAAATACACAACGGTTTTAAGAGCATACATCCACAATGATTTGGGTAATGAGGAGTTATTTATCATGCTCCTAACCATACCATAAGTGTTCAATTACGCCTTTCTGCAACACCATTTTGTTGAGGTGTTTCTGGCATAGTATATTGAGCACATATGCCATATTCCTCGAGGAACTTTGTAAATGGAATTGGACATTGTCCTGATTCATTATATTTTCCATAATATTCACCACCTCTATCTGGCCTAATGATTTTCGCCTTTTTATCTAATTGCCTTTCAACCTCATTAACAAACACTTTGAGAGCATCTGTTGCTTGGGATTTTTCTTTCAACAAATATATGTATCCATAACGTGAAAAAGCATCTATAAAAGTGATAAAATATTTCTGTCCACGACCCAATTTTTCCTCCGCTGGGTATCGTGACGACACCTAGTCTTAAGGACTAGGTAAGCCTAACATTTAGTAAACATAAATAAAAATATTGAAACATTTAAATGCTTGTTGATAAAAATATCTATACATCACATATCATCCCAAAAATCGGTAAGTACAAGTCATAAGCTTTAAGGAATTTACACTAACATCTCTAAATACCACTGTTCGGAATAAAAACAACAGTGTATGAATACTAAATATATGAAGGTGACTCTGAAACCGTAAATGCTGAAGCGGTTTTACCTTGAGTCTCCACAACAGCAACCGCGCTGCTAGCTATCAATCAACCACTATGAAAAAACCTGGGATCTGCACAAAAATGTGCATAATAGTAGCATGAGCACACCACAGCGGTGCCCAGTAAGTATCAAGACTAATCTCGGTGAAGTAGTGGCGAGGACTAGTCAAGACACCCACTGGTCTATCAAATCAAACATGCATAAGTATAGAAAATGACAGACTAGGACATCTATCCAATGGCTACACAATATAGTAACCAACAGAACAAATACAAAGCGAAAGGAAATACAACAAACAACAATGGAGCAACATAATAATACCCAGAAAGATGGACGGATATACAAGCCAAAAACCAGAAAGCACAATACGACAAGAATAAGTAATAACTCAGTACCGCAACAATTTCCACGTGAGGCATTAGTCAACAACCCCAAGTGTTTTTGGAAAAGTACTCGAATGTGAACCTTCACCCGTAAGTTTATGTTGAAAGCTTTGAATATAATCATTTCAAATAGAAATTTTCTTCTTTTAAATATACTTTCTCCAAATATATATATATATATATATATATTTATTTATTTATAAAGAGAAATCTTCAAAACATAGTTTCTTCAAAATAAATAATTTTCAAATATCCTCCCCCGATAATGCCTTTGATAATGCCTTTCAAATATCGTTTTCTGCAAGACAAATGCCTTTCAAATATACCTTTGAATTAAAAGTCCTTCACGCATAGTTTTCTTCAAGATAAATACTTTTCAACTGTAATTTTCAATATATATCTTTCGTTCACAATCTCTTCAAGATAAATGTACCGGAACTCCGTCCGTAGCTCAGAATTTGTCATGCAGTACAGGGGGAAAGCTCCTGGAATACGTCCGTAGTCCCAATTTAAATATGCAATGCAATACAGGGGAAAGCTCTCCGGAATACGTCCGTAGTTCCAATTTAAATATGCAATAAACTACAGGGGAAAGCTCCCGGAATACATCCGTAATCCCAATTTAAATATGCAATGCAGTACAGGGGGAAAGCTCCCGGAATACGTCCGAAGTCCCAATTTAAATATGCAATGCAGCCAACAGAGATAACAACCACAACAAGACAGAAACATCGTACACTGCCACAATAATCACAAGGCAACAAAAGATAGAAATGCTATGTATGACGGCCACTCAAATCAAGAACTTAAGTCACCAGCACAGTAGAACTCATCCACAAGGAATAACCACCGAAAGGAAATAATGAGCGTAAAGAACACAACCTAACCAGAGAGAAACAAACACAATAACGAATCCACAATATACAAGTCAGCAATAAGAAACCGAATCATCCCGGCAAGGGAAACAGCTATAACCAATCTCGCTTAAACAATTAGATTCACAGGATAACACCCAGCTTGCACCAATGCTCAGTAATAGGCAACGCCAAGGAAATACCATCAACCTGGATAGTTATCTAACTAAACCTAAGTAGCACTTAAGGGAAAAACATATAAATCACAATATACGACTCATGGCCATGCTTGACACCAACCTATAGATATTCCCATTACTACTAAACATTTATAGGGCGAGATGATACAAATTCTAGCTAAGTAGGCAGTTTATGAAGAAAATATAACATAGTAACAGAAGAGGTAAAATATGCAGCTAAGTCAATTAAGATCAAATAATCAACCGGGGAAATCTAAAAGCAAGTTATTCTAATTTAAGCAGGAAAGGGTGAAATTAGCAATCAAGAATGCAGTCATAGCAATTACAACTTCATACACAGGCGTATCAGGACCTAAGAACCCTAAAAGGACAACCTATTTGCAAATAAGTCCGAGTACGCACTCGTCACCTCGCGTACACGGACTACAATCAGCATAGAAGACTCAAATCTTAAGGGGTAATTTCCCCACACAAGGTTAGACAAGATACTTACCTCAACCGCTCAAATCAAACTTGAAATCACTTTCTTGCCATCAGTACCCGACTCCAAATGGCCCAAATCTAATCAAATCAATAGCATCGTGTGAATAATACTACAAGCAACTAGTTAAACTAATAAATTCGAAACAAAGACACAAAAATTAGGAAAATCGCACACAAAGTACTCCGGGACCACGTCTCGTAATCGGGTAAAATTTACAAATTATGAACACCTGCTCATTTATGAGAACACTCGAACAAGAATCATCAAAATCCGACGTCAAAATCTCACTCAAATCTCAGATTTTCAATTGGGGAAATTTTTCTCCCATTTCAAAACTTTTACTCTCAAACTCCTTGATTAAATGAGGAAAACCACAATAGATTAATGCAATAAAACCAAATTCGAGTAAGAAATCGTTACCCACAAGATTCCTCTGAAAATCCGTCAAAGAATCTCCTTCTCCCGAGCTCAAAATAAAAAATGGAGTGAAAATGAACAAACCCTCGAATATAAACTCTCTGCCCAGCGATGACCGCACCTGCGGCTAATTGGACCGCACCTGCGGAAAATACATCGCAGGTGCGAAAACTCACTAAAAGAACTGAGGCTGCACCTGCGATCACTGGGCCGCATCTGCGGCTCCGCGCCTGCGGAACCCCGTCTGCACCTGCGAGCCTGGCTGCCCCTGACCAAAATCGCACCTGCGACACCCTCCACCGCACTTGCGTGTCCGCACCTGCGGCTCCCCATCCACAGGTGCAAAACACCAGAACCAACAATGCTTCAGCTGGTTTTTCTAAGTCCAAAATCATCTCATTGAGCATCTGAAACATCCCCGAGGCCTCCGGGACCTCAACCAAACTTACCAACCCGTCCTAATACCTTATTCAAACTTATTCGAGCCTTTGGAACACCCAAAACAACATCAAAACACCAAATCAATCTCGGATTCAAGCCTAAGAATTTCTAAACTTCTAAAATTCGCCAACGATGCCGAAACCAACCAAACCACGTCCGAAAGACCTGAAATTTTGCACACACGTCACAAATGATGCTATGGACCTATCCCAACTTCTGGAATTCCATTCCGACCCCGATATCCCAAAAAGTCAACTGTGGTCAAACTTCTCCATTTTCCAACTTTCGCCGAGTTACCTCAAATTACTTTACGGGCCTCCAAAACCAATTCCGGACGCGCGCCTAAATCTTAAATCACCATACAAAGCTGTTGAAATTACCCAAAACTCATTCTAAGACCGTTTACACAAAAGTCAAACCTCCGGTGAAATCTCACCGCTTAAGCTTCCAAAATTAAAATCCCTCTTCAAATTCGACTCCGGACCATTCGGTAACTGAATCCAACCATACACGCATGTCGAGATGATCAATGTGAAATTTTTCAAGACCTTACGCCACCGATCGAAGCTTAAATTCTCAAAACGACCGGTCGGGTCGTTACATTCTCCCCCTCTTAAATAAATATTCATCCTCGAACGTGCCAAGATTCGTCTCGAAGTCTTTAAATCACTGAAGGCACACTTCCAGAATACACCTGTGGGTGATCCCACGTCACCCCAATCTACATAAGACTGAGGACAACATATCAACTGTGATTTATCCTTTCTACCAACACCGATAAGCCCAGACCTCAAATTCTCACCTCCTCTTCATTTCCACGAGACCCAATTCTGAATCCATATCCGGTATCAGTCTCAACCAGCTACATCAAATCATGCCTACACCCACAAGGTACGACCATACCACATAACACACCACACATAGGCCCTTAATAACACTTCTAATCACAATAACTGCCCGAAATCAACTCAGCACAAACAATTAGCTTCATATCCGATAGAACTCTGTTTCAAAACATCAAGCACACTGATAACAATGCAAGAAACACGAGGACCTCATACTTTGACACCCGAATCACCAATCCACTACTGACACCATCAGGCACACATCCTACAAGCTAAAACTCAAGGAGCACAGAACGAAAATGACTGAACATGAAAAGGGGAACACATAAGGAAACTATCAAACAAGCCCGACAAGCGCAAATCTTTATCAATGCTAACCTACAAAACAATATAACAAGGAAAGAATTAAAGCACATGAACAAATCACAAGGATCCCATCCTGGTATGATTTCCACCGCGGTACTCAGCCCAGTCCAAACATATCGACGCACAAATATCACGAGGACCTCGCCCTCAACTCTAAATAACATACCGTAAATATATCATACCAATTGTAACTCCCCACTAACTCATCTCGACTGATAAAATCACAACGCTCACTGAACTCACATTTTGATAGAGTATCAAATCATAGCTCGTTAACAAAATACTTAGGAAAATCACAGTAAGCCTACCATGATGAACAACAAGGAATCACTCCTAGTCTCACCACTCTCAATGATGAATTAACAGCGATAGACACGGGTTACCACTCATAGAATCTCTCAATAGGAGCAAACATGAAAAATAGAGTGCAAAGCATGAAACTCACTCATAAATGAAACAACAAATAAGGAACTCGTCCCCACCAGCAGAACTATAATGAAATACAATTGATGCCCCTCTGTAACACATCAAAACATACATGTGTGATAATATCTGGCACAACAGCCTCTAGTCTACTATATGAAACACATCAACAGGTCGAGCCTCCCCCCCTTGGGCATCCTCTACTCACCTGAATACCCTGCTGTGACACACCTGACTGAATCCTGGGACAGTCTTTCACCCACTGATTGGTACCTCCACACCCAAAACAACCTCTTGCTGACATGGCTGAGGAAAACTGTATAATACGAGTACTTTGAGACCCATGAGCACCTGAAACCCTATGCGAAGCCGGCAATGCAAACTGAAATGACTAACCAACAAACCTCTACCGTGTGGTACCCTTCCTCCATAATAAGGACTAGTAGATCTCTTCGGCCTACGAGGTGTCACGACCCCATATCCTAACAGGTCGTGATGGTGCCTATCGTGGAACTAGGCTAGACAACCATCACATAACTACCCATCTGTTCTATTATAATGTTTCAATAATCAATAACAAGCGACAACAAAGCAGAACATAATTTCTTTAAGTCTTTATGCCCCAATAATAATCTAACATTGTAAAGAATCCTCCCAAGACTGGAGTCAATGATCACAAACATCTACGAAAATAAACTAACTCTGCTAATGTCATAATAAGTGTCTATGAATTAAATGCTAATACTATATGAGGAAGGGAAATGAAGAAATTGCGGACGCTGGACAACTACCTCGAAATCCCGTGAATCTGCTGAAAGCGAACGAAAATAGCTACTGCTCTGAACCGGTACCTGGATCTGTGCACAGAAGCACAGGGAGTAATGATGAGTATTCCAACTCAGTAGTAATGAAAATAAATCACAGTCTGAGAAATACGAAACACACAGCAAAGATACACCAATTAACAAAACAGTAAAACCTCAAGTCACCATAAAGTATACATCAAATACATAAGTTCGAAAACCAATTTCCAGAAAATCCTTTGAAACAAGTATGATTTCAATATATCTCAGTAAAATCAGTTTGAAAAAGAAAGTGAATCACCGTCAAAAACTCAGTAAAATCATCATAAATCTGCCTCTCGCGTGATAATCATTTCTCGTAACAATTTTCCTCAGCACCTCACCATCACTCAGTATCAACCCAGCGGGCAACCTCACAGTCACTCAATATCAGCCCCGCAGGCATCACTCGCACTCAGTAGGTACCTGCGCTCACTAGGGGTGTGTACAGACTCCGGAGGGGCTCCTACAGCCCAAGCGCTATAACAAGCCACATCATGGCATAAATCACTCACAATATTGACCCTCTGCCAGCACATCATGGCATAAATCACTCACAATATTGGCCCTCGGCCTCTCTCGTATCATAACATCCTCACAATATTGGCCTGCAGCCTCACTCAGTCAGACACTCTCAACATGCCACTAGGGCTATCATTATACCGGGTTCTCGACCCAAAACAGTGTTTCATTTTCAAGAAATAATATCAAAATACTCTAAGTGTCAAAACAATTATCAAGAAAAGACTGAGTGTAAATCATAACATATCAAGTGAGGAAAATAGTAAAAAGAGCCTCCAAGGGGTAAACAGATCGACACTACGCCCCAAACATGGCTTACAACCCAAATTATATCAAAATATATCAATACTATTAAGCATAGGCTTTAAAATCGGGTTCGCAACTCAATAGTTTCTTAAAAAGGAATATGTTTCCAAATTTCCAATCTCTGCATTCCAAAATCCGTGAAAGGATGCAAAGTCCGAGGTTTCATACCCTCAGGACAGGATTTAAAGACACTACTTACCTCAAACTAGCACGAAAAGCTACTCTGCAACCCGCTTGCCTCTCGAATCAACTTCCTAGCACTCCAAATCTATAAAGATCAGATCTTTATCATCGAATTATGCTAAAGGAATGAATTTCAATTGAAAAGTACCAATTTTAGCATAAAACCCGAATTTAGCCAAAACCCGACCCCCGGGCCCACGTCTCAGAACCCAACAAAATTTATACCAAAATGTTCTTCATCATCTCACGAGTCCGTACATATAAAGAATGCTAAAATCGGAGTTTGTTTGACCCCTCAAATCGACCCCTAAAGGTCTCATAATCTAAAGCCCTAACTCCACCTTTTTCTATTGATTTTCATGAATTTAACACTGATATTATGTTCCTTAATCACCTATAATCGAGTTTTAGGGTCCAAAATACTTACCTCAACGAAGAACACTGATTTCCCCTCTTCAAAATCGCCTCCAAGCTCTTTTCCCGTTCAAAAATGGTGTTAAAAGGTCTAATGGTCGCGGAGGGTTTTAATTTATACTTTCTGCCCAGGGGTTCCGCACCTGCGGCCCATTTCTCGCACCTGCGGTCAAATCAACCGCACATGCGACTTTTTATTAAACGGCCTAACTCCGCACCTGCGACCTCGCAGGTGCGATCAAGTGTCCGCATCTGCGATGCTCTCCTAGGCTGGCTCAATCTCGCATCTGCGCTCCTGCAGGCCCGCACCTGCGATCAAACATCCTCAGGTGCGGAAACTACAGTGAATTTACACCAGCAGCCGTTTGCTGCAAATTTCCAACTCCGAACTTCCCGTTAACCATCCGAAATCAATCCCGAGCCCCTTGGGACCCCAAGCAAACATATCAACACCTCATATATGATCATTCAAACTTAGTTGCACCCTCGGAACACCCAAAATAACATCAAAACACCAAGATCACATCAAATTCAAGCCTAAGAACTTTGAAATTTCTAAAATCCACCAATGATGCCGAAATTATCCAAAACAACTCCGATTGACCTGAAATTTTGCAGACATATCCAAAATGACATTACGAACCTGTTCCAACTGTCGGAGTTCCATTCCGACCCCAATAGCCTAATTTTCACCGCCGACTGGAAATTACCAAAAACTAACTTTCTCCAATTCAAGCCTAATTCTACACCAGTCCTCACAAAAATATTTCGAACACCCTCCTAAGTCCCAAATCACCTAACGAAGCTAT
This sequence comes from Nicotiana paniculata, assembly GCA_005239505.1. NCBI lineage: Eukaryota > Viridiplantae > Streptophyta > Magnoliopsida > Solanales > Solanaceae > Nicotiana > Nicotiana paniculata. Next base: position 15,828 of record ML345570.1, on the reverse strand, counting down.
TCGAGCTATAAAATCCGCATTCCGAGGTTGTGTACCAATAAGTCAACTCTCCGTTGACTTTTCCAACTCTAAGGCTATTTTTAAAGACTAAGTGACTGAACTCTCATTATAATTATTTCGATCCCGAGCCTACCAACTCTAACATATCAAGAATAGTTTAACCAATCTATGACGAGGCAATAACAGTAAATATAAATACAGATTCTACATAACGACCAATCGGGTCGTTACATTCTACACCTCTTAAACAAATGTTCGTCCTCGAACGGGTCTAGAAACATACCTGGAGTCTCAAACAAGTGAGGATATTTGCTCTGCATCTCTCGCTCGGTCTCCCAAGTAGCCTCCTCCACTGGCTGACCTCTCTACTGTACTTTCACTGAAGCTATATTCTTAGACCTCAACTTTCTCACCTGACGATCCAAAATTGCTATCAGCTCTACCTCATATGACATATCACCCTCGAGCTGAACTGTACTGAAGTCTAACACATGAGACGGGTCACCAACATACTTCCTGAGCATCCACACATGAAATACCGGATGAACACTCGATAGGCTGGGTGGCAAGGCAAGTCTATAATCCATCTCTCCAACCTTCTGAAGTACCTCAAAAGGACCAATAAAAAGTGGGCTCAGCTTTCCTCTCTTCCCAAACCTCATAACACCCTTCATGGGGGATACCTTATCACCTTCCATAAAAGTCACATCCCGGACGTTCCGGTCCGCATAACTCTTCTTCCTAGACTGCGCCGTGCGAAGTCTCTCATGAATCAACTTCACTTTCTCCAATGCATCCTGAATAAAATTTGTGCCCAATAACTTAGACTCACCAGGATCGAACCAACCAACCGGAGATCTACACCTCCTACAATATAAAACCTCATACGGGGCCATATGAATACTGGACTGGTAGCTGTTATTATATGCAAACTCCGCTAGTGGCAGAAACTGATCCCATGAACCACCAAAATCAATCACACAAGCCCGTAACATATCCTCCAAAATCTGAATAGTCCGTTCCAACTGCCCGTCGGTCTGAGGATGAAATGCAATGCTCAACTCTATATCAGTACCCATACCTCTCTGTACGGCCCTCCAAAACTGAGATGTGAACTGAGTACCTCTGTTAGAAATAATAGAAACTGGAACTCCATGCAATCAGACAATCTCCTTAATGTAAATACCAGCTAATCGCTCTGAAGTATAAGAAGTACCAACAGGAATGAAGTGCGCGGACTTGGTCAATCTATCCACAATGAACCAAATAGCATCAACACCCTTCGAAGTCCATGGAAGCCCAACTACAAAGTCCATAGTAATCCGCTCTCACTTCCATTCCGGAATATCTAACCTCTGAAGTAATCCACCTGGTCTCTGGTGCTTATACTTGACTTGCTGGCAGTTGAGACACCGTGCTACATGCTCAACAATATCTCTCTTCATCCTCCTCCACCAATACTGCTGTCTCAAATCCTGATACATCTTTGCAGCACCCGGATGAATGGAATACCGTGAGCTGTGAGCCTCTGCTAATATCAACTCTCGAATACCATCCACATTGGGCACACAAATACGGCCCTGCATCCTCATAACACCGTCATCACCAATAGTCACATCCCTGGCATCATCTCGACGAACCCTATCCTGAAGTACTAACAAATGCGGATCATCATACTGCCAAACTCTAATCTGGTCATAGAGAGAAGACCGAGAAGCCATGTTAGCTAATACCCCCGGAGGGTCTGACAAATCCAATCTCACCAACTGACCCGCCAAAGCCTGAACATCAAGTGCTAAAGGTCGCTCTGCTGCTGAAAGGTATGTTAGACTCCCCAAACTCTCGGCCCTGCGACTCAAGGCATCGGTCACTACATTAGCCTTCCCCGGATGATACAAAATAGTGAGATCATAATCCTTGAGAAGCTCTAACCATCTCCTCTGACGAAAATTTAAGTCCTTCTGCCTCAGCAGATACTGCAAGCTACGGTGATCAGTGAAAATCTCACACTGTACCCCATACAAGTAATGGCGCCAAATCTTTAAGGCATGAACAATGGCAGCTAACTCAAGATCGTGCACTGGGTAATTCTTCTCGTGCACCTTCTAATGTCTAGACACCTAGTCAATCAACCTACCGTCCTACATCAATACGCTCCTAAGCCAACTCTAGAAGCATCACAATAGACTGTGTAAGAACCCGAACCAGCAGGCAGAACCAATACCGGAGCTGTGGTCAATGCTGACTTGAGCTTTTGAAAGATCTCCTCACACTCATCGGACCATCTGAATGGAGCACCCTTCTGGGTCAATCTAGTCAATGGTGAAGCAATAGAAGAGAATCCTTCCACAAAGCGACGGTAATATCCTGCCAAACCAAGGAAACTCCTAATCTCAGTAGCTGCGGAGGGTCTGGGCCAACTATGCACCGCCTCAATCTTCTTCGGATCAACCTGAATACCCTCACTAGACACCACGTGCCCTAAGAAAGCTACTGAACCAAGCCAAAACTCACACTTGGAGAATTTTGCATAAAGCTTCTCCTCTCTCAACCTCTATAACACAACCCTCAAGTGTTGAGCATGCTCTTCCTAGATACGGGAATAAACCAGGATGTCATCAATGAACACAATGACGAACAAATCAAGGTAAGGCTGAAACACACTGTTCATCAATTGTATGAACGCGGCTGGAGCATTGGTCAGCCCAAATGAAATAACCAAAAACTCATAATGACCATATTTGGTCCTGAAAGCAGTCTTCGGAATGCCGGAATCCTGAATCTTCAACTGGTGATACCCCGACCTCAAGTCAATCTTGGAGAACACCTTAGTTCCTTGAAGCTGATCAAACAAGTCATCAATATGGGGAAAAGGATACCGGTTCTTCACCGTAACCTTATTCAGCTGCCTATAATCAATGCACATATGCATGGAGCCATATTTCTTCTTCACAAACAACACCGGCGCACCCCAAGGAGACACACTCGGCCGGATGAACCCCTTATCTAAGAGTTCCTGAAGATGCTCTTTCAATTCTTTCAACTCCTCTGGTGCCCTACGGTAAGGTGGAATAGAGATAGGTTGGGTGTCTGGCACCAAGTCAATACCAAAATCAATATCCCTATCAGGTGGCATGCCTGGAAGGTCTGCAGGGAATGCGTCCGAAAAATCACGGACCACCAGAACAGAATCAACAGAAGGAGTCTCACTACTAGCATCCCTCACGAAAGCAAGATAAGCTCACACCCTTTTAAACCATACGCTGAGCCTTCAAATAAGAAATCACTCTGCTAGGCACATGCTCTATAGACCCTCTCCACTCAACTTTCGGAACTCCGGGCATAGCTAGGATCACGGTCTTAGCGTGACAATCAAGGATAACATAACATGGTGATAACCAATCCATGCCCAGAATTACATCAAAATCAACCATACTGAGTAACATCAAGTCCACTCGGGTCTCCAGACCCCCAATAGATATAAGACATGACCGATACGCACGGTCCATAACAATAGTATCGCCCACCAGAGTCGAAACATGAACAGACATAACTAAAAACTCACAGGGCATATTCAGAAAATGGGCAAATAAGATGAAACATACGAGTACGTGGAACCAGGGTCAAATAAAGCCAAAGAATCACTGTGACAAATTGAGATCGTACCTGTAATCACCACATCTGAGGCCATAGCATCAGGCCTAGCCGGAAGTGTATAAATATGTGGTTGGCCTCTACCTGCTCGACCTCCCCCTCTAGGGCGGCCTCTAGCTTCCTGACCACCACCTCTGGATGTCTGAGTAGGTGGTGAAGTGACTGGGGCTGAAGTCGAGGGCTGAACCCTCTGCTGAGATGAACTACCAGGACGACGGGGACATTGCCTCCACTCATGTCCGAACTCTCCACACTCATAACAACCACCTGGAGCTAGAGATGAAAACTGATGAGAACCCTTTCCTCCACTCATGTCCGAACTCTCCACACTCATAACAACCACCTGGAGCTAGAGATGAAAACTGATGAGAACCCTTGCCACCATGATAACCACTAGACGAACCATGCATAGAAGAACCCTGATAGATGATGCTCGGGTGGAGCTCTGAGCTGGAAGGGCATTAAAAGATGAACGACCCTAATGAGAGTGAAGGGCATTAAAAGATGAACGACCCTAATGAGAGTTGTGAGGAACCTACCCTGAAGATACACCACTATAAGCTGGGCGAACTGGCTATGGAGGTCTAAATGGACGACCTCTGCTGTGTTGAAACTGACCTCTAGAAGGGGCACCATTGAAGCTACCTGATCCCCGAGGCTTTTTGGCCTCCCTCTCCTCACGCTCCTGCCTACAAACCGACTCAATGTCCCGAGAAATGTAAACTACATGCTCAAATGTAGCTCCAGACACTCTCTCCCTGGTCACCAAAATCCGAAGCTGATACGTGAGACCATCTACAAACCTCCTGATACACTCCCTGTCAGTAGGGACTAACTCCGAAGCATGTCTAGCCAACTCGAAAAACCTCATCTCGTACTGAGTAACTGATAACTCTCCTTGGCGCAGCTGCTCAAACTATCTGCGCTGCTCCTCTCTGTGGGACTGAGGAACATACTTCTCCAAAAAGAGTGTGGAGAACTGTTTCCAGGTGAGTGGTGCTGAACCAACCGGCCCATGCCTCTCAAATGCCTCCCACCAAGTGAAAGCAGCACCAGCAAACTGAAATGTAGCAAATGAGACCCCGCTGGTCTCCAAAATGCCCGCAGTAGTATCCTCTGGAACTTATATAGAAACCCTTGGGCATCCTCTCCCTCTGTACCGCTGGAAGTTGGAGGCTGAAGTCTGCTGAACCTCTCCAGCCTGCGCTGTTCATCCTCAGGCATAGCAGGAACCACATAGTCCTGAACTGGGCAACTGGCTAGGCTGGGACTACCCTACGGTGCCTGAATACCCTGTACAGCCTGCTCAGGTGTCCGGGTAGCTGGAGTCTGAACGCCTCCCCTGGCCTGAGCTGCAGTGGCAGTAGTAGACATAGCAACTGTCGGAGCCAAACTGGTACACACCGTCAATATCTGAGGCAGGGTCTCCTGAAGACCCGGAATAACCATAGGCACTGCCGGTCTTGAGCCTGTCCCGCTGGAGCACCATCGGCGGGAACCTGATCCTGAACGATAGGGGGATCCTGTGGTAATATCCCGGCTACTACACGGGCTGGTCCCCTAACTCCACTACGGCCCTGACCCCTTGTGGGTCTGGCTGGTGTCTGGTCACCCTGATCGGTATTGCGTGTCCTCACCATCTGTGAGAGAATGAAACAACATGAGTTTACATTTCAAGAACCAATAGAGTTGGCACGAAAGAGTTTAAGAAAATGAGATTTTTCCTAAAATTTCTGCAGCCTCTCGAAGATAAGTACAAACGTCTCCATACCGATCCGCAAGACTCTACTAAACCTGCTCATGACTGTTGAGTCCTATGTAACCTAGAGCTCTAATACCAACTTTTCACGACCCCAAATCCTAACAGGTCGTGATGGCGCCTATCGTGGAACTAGGCTAGCCAACCATCACATAACTACCCATCCGTTCTATTATAATGTTTCAATAATCAATAACAAGCGACAACAAAGCATAACATAATTTCTTTAAGTCCTTACGCCCCAATAATAATCTAACATTGTAAACAATCCTCCCAAGACTGGAGTCAATGATCATAAGCATATAAGAAAATAAACTAACTCTGCTAATGTCATAATAAGTGTCTATGAATCAAATGCTAATACTATATGAGGAAGGGAAATGAAGAAGCTGCGGACGCTGGACAGCTACCTCGAAATCCCGTGAATCTGCTGAAAGCGAACGAAGACAGCTACTGCTCCGAACCAGTACCTGGATTTGTGCGCAGAGGCACATGGAGTAATGATGAGTACGCCAACTCAGTAGTAATGAAAATAAATCACAGTCTGAGAAATACGAAACACACAGCACAGATACACCAATTCACAAAATAGTAAAACCTCAAGTCACCATAAAGTATACATCAAATACATAAATTCGAAAACCAATTTTCAGAAAATCCTTTGAAACAAGTATGATTTCAATATATCTCAGTAAAATCAGTTTGAAAAACGAAATGAATCACCGTAAAAAACTCAGTAAAATTATCATAAATCTTCCCCTCGGGCGATAATCATTTCTCATAACAATTTCCCGCAGCACCTCACCATCACTTAGTATCAACCCAACGGGAAACCTCACAGTCACTCAGTATCAGCCCCGCAGGAATCACTCGCTCTCAGTAGGTACCTGCGCTCACGGGGTGTGTGTACAGACTCCGAAGGGGATCCTACTGCCGAAGCGCTATAACAATCCACATCATGGCATAAATCACTCACAATATTGGCCCGCGGCCTCTCTCGTATCATAACATCCTCACAATATTGGCCTGCAGCCTCACTCAGTCAGACACTCTCAACATGCCACTCAGGCCATCATTATACCGGGTTCTCGACCCAAAACAGTGTCTCATTTTCAAGAAATAATATCAAAATACTCTTAAGTGTCAAAACAATTATCAAGAAAATACTGAGTGGAAATCATAACATATCAAGTGAGGAAAATAGTAAAAAGATCCCCCAAGGGGTAAACAGATCGGCACTAGGCCCCAAACATGACTTACAACCCAAATTATATCAAAATATATCAATATTATTAAGCATAGGCTTTAAAATCGGGTTCGCAACTCAATAGTCGCCTAAAAAGGAATATGTTTCCAAATTTCCAATCTCTACATTCCAAAATCCGTGAAAGGATGCAAAGTCCGGGGTTTCATACCCTCAAGACAGGATTTAAAGTTACTTACCTCAAACTAGCCTGAAAATCTACTCTGCAATCCACTTTGCCTCTCGAATCAAATTCCGAGTGCTCCAAATCTATAAGGATCAAATCTTTATCATCGAATTATGCTAAAGGAATGAATTCCAATTGAAAAGTACCAATTTTAGCATAAAACCCGAATTTAGTCAAAACCCGACCCCCGGGCCCGCATCTCAGAACCCGACAAATTTTATACCAAAATGTTCTTCATCATCTCACGAGTTTGTACATATAAAGAATGCTAAAATCGAAGTTCGTTTGACCCCTCAAATCGACCCCTAAAGGTCTCATAATCTAAAGCCCTAACTCCACCTTTTTCTACTGATTTTCATGAATTTAACACAGATATTATGTTCCTTAATCACCTATAATCGAGTTTTAGGATCCAAAATACTTACCTCAACGAAGAGCACCGATTTCCCCTCTTCAAAATCTCCTCCAAGCTCTTTTCCCGTTCAAAAATGGTTTTAAAAGGTCTAATGGTCGCGAAGGATTTTAATTTATACTTTTTGCCCAGGGGTTCCGCACCTGCGGCCCATTTCTCGCACCTGCGGGACCGCACCCGCGATCAAATTAACCGCATTTGCGACTTTTCATTAAACGGCCTAACTCCGCACCTGCGACTCACATTCCGCATCTGCGACCTCGCAGGTGCGGTCAAGTGTCCGCATCTGCGATGCTCTCCTGGGCTAGCTCAATCTTGCACCTGCGGAGCCTTCTGTGCTCCTGCGGGCCCGCACCTACGATCAAACATCCGCAGGTGCGGAAACAACAGTGAATTCACACCAGCAGTTGTTTGCTACAAATTTTCAACTCTGAACTTCCCGTTAATCATCCGAAATTAATCCCGAGCCCCTCGAGACCCCAACCAAACATACCAACACCTCTATATGATCATTCAAACTTATTTGCATCCTCGGAACACCCAAAATAACAACAAAACACCAAGATCACATCAAATTCAAGCCTAAGAACTTTGAAATTTCTAAAATCCACCAACGATGCCGAAACTATTCAAATCAACTCCGATTGACCTGAAATTTTGCAGATATATCCAAAATGACATTACGAACTTGTTCCAACTGTCTAAATTCCATTCCGACCCCGATAGCCTAATTTCCACTGTCGACCGAAAATTACCAAAAACTAACTTTCGCCAATTCAAGCCTAATTCTACACCGGTCTTCACAAAAATATTCCGAACACCCTCCTAAGTCCCAAATCACCTAACGAAGCTATCCGAGCCATAAAATCGGAATTCCGAGGTCGTTTACCAATAATTCAACTCTAAGTTGACTTTTCCAACTCTAAGGCTATTTTTAAAGACTAAATGACTAAACTCTCAGTATAATTATTCCGATCCCGAGCCTACCAACTCTAACACATCAAGAACAGTTTAACCAAGCTATGACGAGGAAATAACAGTAAATATAAATGTAGATTCTACGTAACGATCGACCGGGTCATTACACGAGGCCTCCCTGTACTCTCTCTCCTAAACTCATCTGTCTTCCCGGTCCCGGCCCCACATGCCCTCTGACCGGCGAGCGATCCCTACCACCTCCTGAAACTAGACATCTGACTCCAACTCTCGGGTGATGCTGAGACAAATACCATGACTGAACCCCTCAACGAATCTAAGGAACCGTCTCCTAACTGAAACAACCAAGTGAGGTGCATATCTGACCAACTCACTGAATCCGACGGCATACTCTAACACTGACATAGTGCCCTGACGCAACTGCTCAAACTCCGTGCGCTATGCATCCCAAAGGACTGAGATATACACTTTATCAAGAACATTTCTGAAACTTGACCCCATGATCTCGCTGCTTTGGAGTGTTGGTTGCGGGAGTTTGAAGTCCTCCCCTGATCCGTGGAGTAGCCGGTGCACTAGAATCGATCCTGCCTGAGTCATTGTACCAATTATACTCAAAAACTACGCCTAGGTCTCCTGAAGTCTGGGGTAGAAACAGGCACCTCAACGACTGCTCTGGTAGGCATCTTAACTGCGGCACGTGCCCCTCGTCGTCCTCTGTCTCTGACTCTTGCAACATTTTCTTCGGGGTAACATCACCAGGAACCGCAGCTCGTGTCCCCACCATCGATGAGAGAATGGAACGGTAATTTCAAACTTCAAGATCAATGAACTCACACGATAGGAATGAAGGAAGTGAAATTGTCATAATAGTTCCGCAGCCTCTCGAGGATAAGTACAGACGTCTCCGTAACGATCCGCAAGACTCTACTAAACTCGCTTATGACTCGTAGCACCTAAGAACCTAGAGCTCTAATACCAACTTGTCACGACCCAATTTTCTCACCGTTGGGTAACGTGATGGCACCTAGTCTAAAGAACTAGGCAAGCCTAACATTTAGTAAACATAAATAAAAATATTCAAACTTTTAAATGCTTCTTGATAAAAATCTCTATACGTTACATATCATCCCAAAACCCGGTAAGTACAAGTCATAAGCTTTAAGGAATTTAAACTAACATATCTAAATACCACTATTCGGAATAAATACAACAGTGTATGAATACTAAATATAAGAAGATGACTCCGAAACCGCGAACGCTGAAGCGGTTTTAGATTGAGTCTCCACATCAGCAACCGTGCTGCTAGCTATCGATCAACCGCTATGCAAAAACCTGGGATCTGCACAAAAATGTGCAAAAGAGTAGCATGAGAACACCATAGCGGTGCCCAGTAAGTATCAAGACTAACCTCGGTGAAGTAGTGACGAGAACTAGTCAAGACACCCACTAGTCTATCAAATCAAACATGCATAAGCATAGAAAATGACAGACTAGGACATCTATCCAATGACTACACAATTTGTAACCAACAGAACAACTACAAAGCGAAAGAAAATATAGCAAACAACAACGGAGCAGCATAATAATACCCAGAAAGATGGACAGAAATACAAGCCAAAAACTGGAAAGCACAATACGGCAAGAACAAGTAATAACTCAGCACCGAAACAATTTCCACGTCAGTCATTAGTCAACAACCCCAAGTGNATATATATATATATATATATATATATATATATATTTATAAAGAGAAATCTTCAAAACATAGTTCCTTCAAAATAAATGATTTTCAAATATACTCCCCCGATAATGCCTTTCAAATATCGTTTTCTGCAAGATAAATGCCTTTCAAATATACATTTGAATTAAAAGTCCTTCGGACATAGTTTTCTTCAAGATAAATGCTTTTCAACTATACTTTTCAATATATATCTTTCGATCACAATCTCTTCAAGATAAATGTACCGGAACTCCATTCGTGGCTCAGAATTTGTCATGCAATACAGGGGGAAAGCTCCCGGAATACGTCCGTAGTCCCAATTTAAATATGCAATGCAATACAAGGGAAAAACTCCCGGAATACGTCCATAGTCCCAATTTAAATATGCAATGTAGTACATGGGAAAGCTCCCGGAATACGTCCGTAGTCCCAATTTAAATATGTAAAGCAGCCAACAGAGATAACAACCACAGCAATACAGAAACATCGTACACCGCCACAATAATCACAAGGCAACAAAAGATAGAAATGCTATGTACGACGGTCAATCAAATCAAGAACTTAAGTCACCAGCACAGTAGAAATTATCCACAAGGAATAACCACTGAAAGGAAATAATGAGCGTAAAGAACACAACTTAACCAGAGAGAAACAGACACAACAACGAATCCACAATATACAAGTCAGCAATAAAAAATTGAATCATCCTGGCAAGGGAAACATCTATAACCAATCTCGCTTAAACAATTAGTTTCACAGGACGACACCCAGCTTGCACTAATGCTCAGTAATAGGCAACACCAAGGAAATACCATCAACGTGGATAATTATCTAACTAAACCTAAGTAGCACTTAAGGGAAAAACATATAAATCACAATATACGACTCACGGTCATGCTTGACACCAACCTATAGATATTCCAATTACTAGTAAATATTTATAGGGCGAGATAATACAAATTCTAGCTAAGTAGGAAGTTTATGGAGAAAATATAACATAGTGACAAAAAAGATAAAATATGCAGCTAAGTCAATTAAGATCAAATAATCAACCCGGGAAATCTAAAAGCAAGTTATTCTAATTTAAGCAGGAAAGGGTGAAAGTAGCAGTCAAGAACGCAGTCATACCAATTACAACTTCATACACATGCGTATAAGGACCTAAAACCCCTAAAAGGACAAACTATTTGCAAATAAGTCTGAGTACGCACTCGTCACCTCGCGTACATGGACTACAATCAGCATAGAAGACTCAAATCTTAAGGGACAATTTTCCCACACAAGGTTAGGCAAAATACTTACCTCAACTGCTCAAATCAAACTTGAAATCACGTTCTTTCCACGAGTACTCGACTCCAAATGGCCCAAATCTAATCAAATCAATAGCATCGTGTAAATAATACTACAAGCAACTAGTTAAACTAATAAATTCGAAGCAAAGACGCAAAAATTAGGAAAATCGCACATAAAGTACCCTGAGCCCACGTCTCGAAATCGGGTAAAATTTACAAATTATGAACACTCACTCATTTATGAGAACACTCGAACAAGAATCATCAAAATTTTCGACGTCAAAATCTCACTCAAATCTCGGATTTTCAATTGGGGAACTTTTTCTCAATTTCCAAACTTTTACTCTCAAACTCCTTGATTAAATGAGGAAAACCACAATAGATTAATGCAATAAAACCAAATTCGAGTGAGAAATCGTTACCCACAAGATTCCTCTGAAAATCCGTCAAAGAATCGCCTTCTCCGGAGCTCAAAATAAAAAATAGAGTGAAAATGAACAAACCCTCGAATATAAACTCTCTGCCCAGCGATGACCGCACCTGCGGCTAATTGGACCGCACCTGTGGAACATACATCGCAGGTGCGAAAACTCACTAAAAGAACCGGGGCCGCACCTGCGATCACTGGGCCGCATCTACGGCTCCGCACCTGCGGAACCCCGTCCGCACCTACAAGCCTTGCTGCCCCTGACCAAAACCGCACCTGCGGCTCCCCATCCGTAGGTGCGAAATACCAGAACCATCAATGCTTCAGCTGGTTTTTCTAAGTCCAAAATCATCCCGTTGAGCATCAAAAACATCCCCGAGACCCCCGGGACCTCAACCAAACTTACCAACCTGTCCTAATACCTTATCCAAACTTAGTCGAGCCTTTGGAACACCCAAAACAACATCAAAACACCAAATCAATCTCGGATTCAAGTCTAAGAAATTCTAAACTTCTAAAATTCGTCAATGATGCCGAAACCAACCAAACCACGTCCGAAAGACCTGAAATTTTTCGCACACGTTACAAATGATGCTACGGACCTATCCCAACTTCTGGAATTCCATTCCGACCCTGATATCCCAAAAAGTCAAATGTGGTCAAACTTCTCCATTTTCCAACTTTCGCCGAGTTACCTCAAATTACTCTACGGGCCTCCAAAACCAATTTCGGATGCGTGCCTAAGTCTTAAATCACCATATAAAGCTGTTGACATTACCCAAAACTCATTCTGAGACCGTTTACACAAAAGTCAAACCTCCGGTCAAATCTCACCGCTTAAGCTTCCAAAATTAAAATCCCTCTTCCAATTCGACTTCGGACCATCCAGTAACTGAATCCAACCATGCACACAGGTCGATATGCTCAATGTGAAACTGTTCAAGACCTTATGCCACTGAACGAAGCTTAAATTCTCAAAATGACCAGTCGGTTCGTTACAATTTCTCTCCACCAAAAGATGGAACATCTAAGGGTCCACAAATATCAGCGTGTATAATTTCAAGAAGCTGGGTGCTTCTTGTGGCACCTTTCTTACTATGCTTGGTTTGCTTTCCCTTAATTCAATCCAAACATATAGTAAGATCAGTAAAATTTAGATTCGGAAGAATCTCATTCTTTACTAATCTTTCTAAACGTCTATGCCACAAGTAATTAGAACTTTCATCTAATGAACTACGTTTAATTCCAACATTATGTTGAACAGTAAGAAGGGATTCAGAAAAACCAATATCGAGTTTCAAATTATATAAACCATCACTAAGAAAACCATAACCATAAAAAATAGCATTCTTATATAAATTAAAACATCCATTTCCAAACTTTAAATCAAATCCAGAAACATCAAGTCTTGAAGAGAAATCAAATTCCTAGAAACCGAAAGTACATAAAGAGTCTGTAATAGATCAAGGTGACGTCCAGTCTCCATGATCAAATGATAAGTCCCTATGCCTTCAATTGAATCCTTCATACAATTTCCCATGAACAAGAAATCCTCATTTGGATTTGTAGTTTGGATCGTAAGGAATCCCTACAACGTAATAAATACATGGGAAGTTGCACCAGAATCAAGCCACCAAGTATTATTAGGAACTTCTATTAAATTTGATTCGAAACATACAAAAGCACTAATTTTACCTATCTTTTCGAACCAAGCTTTACGTTTCAGGCAATCTTTCTGATAGTGTCCTTCCTTGTTACAAAAACGACACGTATCTGCCTTACATTCCTTCTTAGCATCCTGTGGAGATTTAGTAGGTGCTTTCTTCTTCTTGAACTTGTTGGGCTTCAATTTAAGTCCTTTACCAGCTCCTTGACCCATGAGGTTAATTGAATGACTCCCTTGTTTCTCAAGTCTTGACTCCTCCTGAGTAAACATACTGGACAATTCACTAACATTCCACTTATCCTTAATAGTGTTATAGTTAATTTGAAAAGGTCCATACTCAGGAGGAAACGAGTTCAGAATAAACTGAACCAAGAAGGAATTATCCACTTACATCCCCAAGGTCTGAAGTCTTGCTGCAATGTTATTCATCTCAATGATATGGTTTTACATACTATGCGACCCATCAAACTTCATGTTCGTGAGTTCAGCCATTAGTGTACCAGCGAGAGACTTATCTGCAGAACGAAAACGTTCTTCCACAAACTTCAGGTATTCCCTGACACTTTCTGTTTGTGGAATAATACTCTTAATATTGTTGGAAATATTCATTCGCATAAACATAAGGCTTAGCCTGTTAGAGCGTTCCCATGCTTTATGGAAAGACTTTCCATCCTCACTGCTCGAATCAGTAATGGCAGCGGGCTTATCATTCAGCAGAGCCAAGTCAAGATCCATCACACCTAAGTGGAACTGAACTTGTTCACGCCACTCAAAGAAGTTCAATCCGTTGAACACAGTAATAGATGAAGCATGCGAATGAAAAAGAATAGCTGCAAAATAGATAATACATGCTCACAAATCAATATGGATTCAACAAAACCGTTAAAGCATATCACAATTCTCCTTTGGGTAAATACTACGACACACTATCATAATTTAAACGTCATTTAGCCTTTAATAGGTAATTAAATATTTTTAACCAAACATATATGACATCATTGGACATACAATATATATTTGACTAAATAATATTAATTTACCTCATCATATTCACTATATTCACTATTCATAGAATAACTGATTCACTTTTGGGTAAATCCTTAAGTTCTAGCAATAGTGAAAGCCAGTTTATCCATTTATTTTTAATAATAGGAATTTCATTAGTTTTAATTGATAAACTATAATTTTATGCATGCATAATTTCTTAAACATACTAGTTTGGCCACTTTGGCGACTAATAAACTATATGAACATAAATGCACACATAAAATAAATATTTTAGACATTCTCACTTTGATGACTAACCAACTATATAACTTTAAACATATACATTAATTATTGCATAATGTAATATAAGAACCATATCACGATTGAGGGATTTCTATGTAATTGTTGTTGCAGGGCCAAGGTGCAATCTTAAAATATGTGTCTGGTAACTTCAAAGATGAAACCCAATTTCATCTGCTTAATGGTCCATAGTACACTAAAAATCCCACGGTAACAAATGTCAACTATTATGCCCAGAACATTAATAAACTATGAATATTAATAAATCAAATTTGATCTAGTCCAAACCTAGAGTGGCGAGAATATTTGCGAATGTGAACATATAGAAGAACAAGTTTACTGGGCAAAGTGATTCACTGAATCCATTGTTAAAGTATTGAAGTATCAAAGCCACAAAAGTTCAATTTCAATACACCGATGTTCAATAAAATAATTAAAAAAAAGGAATGAAGCACATAAGTTCATCCTATTTTTCAAGGTGTTCATCGGTGGGTTAGGGTCAAATTCTATGAGAACCATTCTTCTGGGAAAACACCACAAAAATTAGCCGTAATATTTTAAGGATAAATTCCTCCCCTAATCACTATAGTAACATACGTTATTGCAGANTGTGAATATATATATGGAGTATCTTTTAATTAGAATTTTAATAAGTAAACTATTATATATTTTTTTTGTATAATTTAAACTATAGTGTAAATATTGAGTTTTCTTATTTTTATAATTTTCTTTAAGTTTAAAAGTAACGTTGGTATATATATATATATATATATACATGATTTGCCATTTTTTTTATCTAAGAATTAGAAAGAAAAAAAAAGTTAAAAAAAAAAACGGCAGAAAAAACAAAGAAACAAAAAAAGAAAAAAAAAGAAAAAGAAAAAAGAAAAACAATCCTAATCTTATAACAATCCTAATTATCTCACTCAAACTCCAACTCCAACTCCCACTCCAACTCCAATTCCAACTCCAACTCCCACTCCAACTCCAACTCCAATTCCAACTCCAACTCTAACTACTCCATTCATCACACATATCTTATATATATGTGTTGGGTATGAGAAAAAAAGAGGAAGAAAAGGAAAGTAAGAAAAAAGAAAGGAAAAGAAAGAAGTAAGAAAAAGAAAAAGGAGAATGACGAAGAAAAAAAAACAGAAAAAAAGAAAAGAGAGAGAGGGACGGCAGAGAAAGGAGAAAGAAAAACAGAATTTTTTTTTTTGAAAGCAAAAGAAAAGAAAAGAAAAG